>VZRI01004993.1:0-39923 GCA_013397515.1 Upupa epops | reverse complement strand
GGATTTGAGCCTTTGATCACAGCAATCTGAGTGCGACCATCCAGCCAGTTCATTATCCAGGGAGTTGTGTGTTCATCAAGTCCATGTTTTTCCAGTTTGGTGACCAGGATGTCATGCAGGACAGTGTCAGATGCTTTACACAAGTCCAGGTAGGTGACGTCGGCTGCTCTTCCTTTTTTGACTTGTGCTGTAACACCATCATAAAAAGCCATCAAATCAGTTAGGTAGGATTTGCCTCTGATGAAGCCCTGTTGGTTACCAGTCACCTCTTCATTTTCCAGATGCCTCAGCAGGGCCTTTAGGAGTACCTGCTCCATGATCTTGTCAGGCACAGAGGTGAGGCTGACTGGCCTATAGTTTCCAGGGTTTTCAATGGTTTCAAATTATTTTTCTGGAAATGAAAGAAAAAACTGCAAGCCAATGAAAATAAACCCCATGATATAACATTTATTATTTCTTAAATTTAAGGTGCAATTCTGTGGCCAAGTTAAAATTCATAAAATTCAGTAGTTCACTATTTCATTGTATAAGAACATCCAAGCTGAAGTTTCAACAGTGTCTTTTCAGAAATGATCTTGAATTTTTAGGGCGGGGCCAGATGGAGGGTTAGGTTGGATGTTAGGAAGCCCTTCACAACGAGGATGATCAGACCCTGGAATGGACTTTCCAGGGCAGTGGTGGAATCCTCATCCCTGGAGGTGTTTAAGGAATGACTGTCTGTGGCTCTTAGTGTCCTGGTCTGGCTAATTTGGTGATGTTTCAGTCTCAATAATTCTATGATTCTGTGATTCTTTAATAAATAAAGTTAATGCTACCAGTAGTGATACCCCTCAGCAAAAGGTGCATCTGTTTCCCTCCCCTGTAGATAGTTGTTTGGGAGATGAGTATTGCTGCAGTCATATTGAGCTCCCAGTTAATGAGATGTGGACTCAATTTGTTACAGTCTGATGATAATAAAGCTTATAATATACCAATAAACTGGCTTGCTTTTAAAACATTATCCTGTTGCCACAACATTCATTATTTTAATCAGTAACACTGATGTGCAATTTAGGTACTGATGACAGATATGCACCTTCTGGGAGGAGCGGAAAGCCATGAGAAAAGGTGAAAACCTTCCACCAAAATTGAGAACACTGTAGTATCACAATGAAGACTGTGGCCTCCTTGGCTGTGCAGTTAAAAAACAGTTATAAAATGGTAAACCCTATTTCTCTTCAGAAGAATGTGTGATTAGTTCACTGTTATTACTAATTTATTTATGAATGTATTAATTAATTTTTGCTAATTTGTTTTTCAGACACACATTTCTTCTTTTTTTTTATTTTAAAGATGACTTCTAAGATTTAACCAGGTGTTGTGAAGATTCTGCAGGATGATTCAATTTACTGAATCAAATCTTAGGCTGGAACAAAAGCTGGACTTTGACATGTTGATTGTCACTTCTAAGTCCAGTTTTATACAGCTGTGGCTCATTGCAATGTTTAGTAGGAAATGAAACCTTCTCCTAGCACAATCATTTGCATCACTTGTCTAAAAGATCTTAACCATGTAACATAAGGCATTGGGAAACAAAAGATGACAGTTAAAAGGATGAATCCATTCCTACTTGTTAATAGGAAAATTGGTCCAAATCCACTTGGTGATTACATGTGAAATGAAATAACATGTTAAATGAAATAACACATATGATTTTCTAATGCTTATCTTGTCCTAGGTAAGGGTTTGGAGAAGGTGAAAACAAGGCAAACACATCAGTCTTTCTGAGAAGGACTCTGATAGAAAGCTCTTAATAAGCTTTCACTTTTGTCCTGCATTTAAAAAAGATCTTGATCAGTCTCTGTGTTGGTGCCTGCAGTCTAAGTGTGTGTTGCAGTGTCATAAACTGTGATTCAGAATCTACTGAACTTCAGAAAGTAGAATGTATGAAATGCACAATGGAAACTGGTAAAAGCCATTGGAAAATAGAATCATAGGATCATTATTGCTGGAAATTACCTCAGGAATAGTCAAGTCCAGCCCTCATCCCAACATTTTCCCGTTACAGCAGGAGGTGCTTGTAACAATGTACCTGGCCATAGCAAACGCCAGTTGCCAACAGGAGCTAGAAGTGAAGACAAAAGCATGAAATCAAACACCAGAAAATATGGCCGATTTTCAACCCATAGCATAGAAGAAATCTTAATCTCCTGGTAAAAAAGTCTGGCTCTTCTGCCCACCTCTAGATTTTCTACTTTCTTACTTTTAGAAATATCAGGCTGTGTCATCCATGGGGTAACCCAAGTGATTTACTTTCCCGTGAAGATACTGTCTCTGTCAGTGTTCTCTGTAGTGTGCTCGCAGTTTTTATTATCTTATTTTCCCTGTAATTGGTAGGGATCATCATCAAGGCAAAAGCAAATATTGCCATTGAGAGTTTCCTAAGTTAGGTTTAAACAATCATCACTTCCACTCACATGCTTTGTGTATGCATTATAAGCAAAGCAAGTACGTGGCAAACTTGAAGCATTCTCCTAATGTTTTATTAATTCAGTTTACAGTACATTGCCTAAGGTAAAAGTCTGTTGACGAAGGTCTTCATTAGCATAATAAAGTAAGCATTGGTTTACAAATCTGACACAACTACCAACCCCCTCCTTTGTCGAGTTTCTCTATGAATATACTCTGTTCATACAGGCAAGGGAGTTAACTTGAGGGCAGAGTGAAACTTTTTACCTGTAATTACAAACTTTGTGTCTTCTAGGACAAATAGCTCCCAATTATCTCATGTTGCGGTCCATCAATTACGCAAGTCTGTCAAAAAAGTGTTCCTTTCCTTCAAGGCACCTGATTAACATTGACCAGTTTTTCCTTGGTTTCTGCTCGAATTAATGTAGTGAGATTAACAACACAGTTAGTTGCTGTCGATTGAGATGGTCTTTTAATTAAAATAAAACAAAGCTGTCCATGGAAAGGAAATTGTTTGTAGACATCTATCCAAATGGAGCTGCTTTCTGCATTTTAATTTATGCCAGAATCACTTTATTCCCCTTCCCAACAAGACAAATTGTTTGTTTTCTTGTTAAAGTATCTTACTTATTTCAAAAGGCTAAAGAGCTTGTGGTTTTGTTGAGTAAACTTTGCATGAGGGATCCAATTGGCTAATGTGACATGGTGGTAAAAGCTTAAAATTACCCTAAATGTTCACAATACCAGCCCGCAGTGCCTAATTATTTCTTTAATTGTAATGGTTCTAATTATATTCCACATTTGTAGTATGCATACCAAAAAGCATCCAATAATAAAAAATAAGCATTCTTTAATCAAAATTTCCATTTCAGGTCTGTTATTAAAAAGGTACTAGCATTTCTAGAGAGAGAGAGACAGACATTGCATTCAGCTGCCCATAGCAGTGGTCAGGAAGCTGTACCTTAACTGGTGTTATTTTTAAATGTTTCTTAAATATATGTGTGGCAAATAGAATGTGGAGTTTATATATTAGTGATCCTCAGGGGCATTTAAGACACACGTGACATGTTTTTTTCCTGCAAAGCAACACAGAATTTTAACGAGTGATTTAAAATCACAGAGCTGAACAATGCAAGGCCTGTGATATGGATGCAAATAATTCTTAGTGGCCATTTTTTTCCTAGTTGCCTCTGTAACTAATAGATTCATTTTTAATTATAACACCTTGGAGCTGTTACAGCACTGCAGCTTTCCAGCAAGGGAAATCTCTGTGGCAAGGCTTTGTATTTCTTCGTGTCAACATGATATAACTTTGCCTCAGGCACAGCCACAGGCTGAAAACACTTTGAATGGAGAAAAAATGAGACAGATGGGCATCTATAAATTCATTACCATTGGAAGTCTGAGCAGGGCTTTTCATTAGAAACTGAACTAAAACCATACATGAAGCTACAATTGCTATGATACAACTGGATCTAAAATATAGGTATGGGAAGGTGCAATTTTTGAAGGATTCCTGTCATAAATTCATAGAATCAAAGGACCATAGAATCACAGAACCATAGAATCATAGAAACATAGAATCATAGATCCACAAAATTATACAATTGTAGAACTATGGCATCACAGAATCATAGATTCATAAAATCATAGTACTAGAGAATCATAGATCCATAGAACAACAGAAGGTAGATCCATGGAACCATATAATCAGAGAAAAATAGAACAATAGAATCATAGAGCCATAGAGCCATAGTATTATAGAATCATAGGTCCATAGAATCACAGAATTAGAGAGTCATAGAACCATAGAATAATCCAGGTTGAAAGAGACCTCCAAGTTAATCAAGTCCAACCACCATCCATTACAGAGTTAGTAGTTTCACAAACTAAACATCTGCAGGAAGGACCTTAACAGACCTCTGGGCTTTAAGGAGAAGAAAGATAAAGAAGTACAACTGCAGTTTGCAGAAGTACAATTCTGCATTACATTATTTAGGAAAAAAAATAATACCTGTGCAACTCATTGTTGCCTGTGCAACACTGTGTGCATGTACAGCCAACAGAGAGATAATATTCTTGTGCTGTCAGGTTTGATGATTCCCCACATGGTTAAATCACTTGACTTTTATAAGAATTTAAGTGTTTTTGTCAATGCAGGGAACCTATCCAGGAGTATATTAACTCTTAGACAAGCTGTACAACTTGGAATTGACTTTTTTTCTGAATAGCCTTGTGGTATGTTTTTCTTCAGATACAGGTTAATGTCCATTTAGAACACAGCAGCTAGCTCAGAAGGCTGCAGAGGGACTGCTTATGAAGGTCTGAGCAGATAAGAGGCAATGACTTCACATTAAAGAATGGCAGATTAAAACTGAATGTTATGATGAAGCTTTTTAGCAGGAGCGGGGTTGAACACTGGAACAAGTTGCCCAGGGAGGTCGTTGAGACCCCATTCATGGAGCTGTTCAAAGTGAGGCTGAACAAGGCCCTGGGCAAGCTGATTTATTTGAGGATGTCTCTGCTCCCTGCAGGGGGATTGGACCAGATGACCTTTGGAGGTCTCTTCCAACCTGGACCATTTGATGATTCTATGACTCTATGATGTTTTCTGGAAACGGGTCAAGATCACCTTAACACACCTTCATACTTCGGCATTCACAGATTTCTCAGTGACCCGGTTTCTCAGGGACCTGTGATAGAGCTAACTTTTCTTTAGCAGCTACACTGGTGCTGTGTTTTGGATTCAGAATGCTGATAGTGTATTTGTTTTGGTTTTGCTAAGAAATCAAGGGCTTATCAATTTCCCGTGTTTTGCTAGTGCACAGGTGCATCAGAAGCTGAGAGGAAGCATGGCCACAGCAGTGGACCCAAACTGGCCAGAGGAATATTCCAGACCATACAATATCATGCTCAATATATATGTGAGGTTTATAGAATGCTTTGGATTGCAGGGAAGATGTCTTTCTCTTTTCTGGGAATGTGGTTTGGGGATTTTCTCCTCCAAGTTCAGTAGGCAGGTACAGGCTGGGCACCCATCTCTGGAAGTGTTAAAAAAACAAGTAGATGTAGTACTTCATATTACAGTTTAGGGGCTAGGGGCTATGGTTGGGATGAAGGTTGGACTTGGAGGTCCTTTCCAGCCATTATGATTCTATGATTGTATGAATCTATGATCATGCGGTGAGTGGTAAGTAACTGCATTGCACATGACTTGTTCGTGTACTTTGTGACTACTACTGTTACAATTACTATTTTAATTTAATTTTATTTTGAGTGCTCAGTTGTTTTTATCTCAAGTATAAGTTGCCCTACCTTTACTTCCCAGTTCTTTTCCCCATTTCCCAGGATGAGAGAGCTCTGTGTTGTGTTGACCTGCCAGCTGTGCTTAAACCATGGCACAATTTATGTTCTGTATCAATCATAAAATAATTTGTGTGTGTGTGTGTACAGTTCCTTTCTACCTACTTGCTATTAACATTTTAGCATCTGTCTAGTTACTGTCATGTTGATGGTTGTTATCAAACTAGTTTACTTACATTTATTTGATTCTCTCCAGGCTACGGAACTGTGCAGCTGCACAGCTCTGCTGCTCCACAAGCTGCTGTGGCAGATGCAGCTGGTTGACAGGCATGTTAGTAGAAGAGGAGCTAAACAGAAGTCATGGGACTTTTCGTCAGGGAATGTGAGGGTTGCCCATGAAACCAGACTAAGAAAAATTAATCTTTATCTCTTTAGCTGTGAAACAGTCAGTCTTTGTGGTTAGTAGATAATTCATACACTTTAAGGGAATGACTGCTCTGGAAGGGAAGTATTTAAGGGTGAAGAAAAGCAGGAACCATCAATTTTGCTTATGCAGTCAAGGATTCTGTGTCTTAGCTTGATACAGAGCATTAGCAGTTGATTTAGAAACTTGCTAGACTTAAAGAATCTTTTCTGACTAATAGAATTCAGGAAGATTGTCTAAGATTAATGTCTAATGTGCATTTTTTTGCATGTCAGTGTGGGGTTTGAATGCTTAGTTTAAGCAGCCAGTTCTAAAATGTATCCTGTAATACGCATTTATATCCAGAAGAAGGGCAGAACCCACTTACTTTTTAAAATTACAGAACTACATCTCTTCTTGAGGGCTTATTCTCAGTTATTTGCAATTTAGGTAAAATCCAATTTGTCAGCAATACAGATGTCTTGCATTGATTCCAATAATGCTCAAATGGTTGTGCTAGTTTACTGCAGACCTGCAAATTCACTGTAGGTTGGTGGAAAATACTCTCAGCACAATCACCCCAACACTCTTCTTAAATTTCCTTTGACAAAGTGTTCCATTACTGACATCTGATTACTACATCTGAGGAGCCATCAAGTACCTACTCCTGATCACCTTCTCAAACAAATCATAGGCGATAGATTCTCCTGAGTTTTTTGTACTGTCACATGAGTAACTTGCACTGCTGAGTCCCTGCCAGCATTTCATGGCTGATCTATCATATTTAGGCAGGCTGCCCGTACTCAGGAATGACACTAGACCCACATTCTCCCTGCAACCTGGAAAGAAATGAGTTGATGTTGCAAAGTTTTGAAGACTGAACAGCTTTGCAGCTGGCTATGTTTTGGAATTTATTGCATTTGCATGATGAGATTGGTTGTCACTGGGGTTTTACAAGGATTGTACACTAGAGGGAAGTAGCTTCCAATGCAGAAGATTCTGGGGATCTTCCTGGCACTATGGCAACTGAACTGTGGGTTTGCACAGCTGCTTGGCTTCCAGATGGAAGGAAAGTACAAGCTCTGATGTGACAATGTATTCTGTTTTCTTTAGATGTGAATCTCGATGCGACTACTTGTAAAGTTAGGATACTTTGAAGTTTAGCTGTTATCTGAACATTTCAGATGTTGCTCACTGAATGTAAAAGGAGTCCAGACTCACCTTAGAGAGTCTAGAGAGGTGGTGGAGATGCCACCCCAGAAACACTCAAGGTCTGGCTGGCTAGGCCTCTGGGCAGTCTGGTCTGGTGAGTAATGCCCCTGCTTGTTGTAGGGTGGTTGGACTANNCGGCGTTGGGGGGGGGGGGGGTGTAGGGGATGGACTCTAGATGATCACTAGAGAACCTTCCAACCCAATACATTTTGTGATTCTATGGTAATTCTAGTGATTGCAGGACAGGTCAGGAGCCAGGTAGCTGTCAATTAGCAGCACTCAGGCAGTAGTCATAGAATCACAGGATGGTAGATGTTGTTGGAAAGGACCTCTGATGATCATCTGGTCCAACTGACCTTCTAGAGCAGGATCCCTAGAGAAGTTTGCACAGGAACCACAGGAACATGTCCAGGTAGGGTTTGAATATTTCCAGAGAAGGAAATTCCATAGCCTCTCCAGGCTGCCCCTTCCAGTGCTCTGTTAATGTTGAGCCTTGGATTAGTGTTCTGTGTAACTTCAGCAATTTGAATACCCAATTAAGTGGAAACCAAGGATAAAGAACTTTGGTTTAAAACTATTATCCAATGCCTGTTTGTTAGGTGTGTCCAGATCTGTCCCTTGCAATACTGAGGTGAGAGGACCCCAGGGCTGTGGTATCTCATTGGCAATAGCAGTTTCATCCACCCTAAACAGCATCAACTTTTGAGGTATATTTTCCAGTCTGATGTGTTACATCAAGAAATTGATTCAGCTTGAAAATAGGGGTTTCTAGTGTCTTTCTGGAACAGCCCCTTACTTGGCCCCACAAGCTAAGTGTGTCCACCTGGTCCCGCATAGAGGGATGTGCCAGCAAAGAATGAGGGACAGCACCAGGCCAGGGATGAGCAGTGAGGGGTAGAAGTGTTCAAGTCTGCAGTTACACCAAGAAGTTGAATCAGTTTGGGGCCAGCTCATAGGACAGCAGCTCTCACAGGACAGCAGAGGGAGAAGGGGCAGGAGCAGATGACCAGGAAAGAGCACAGGTTGTGCTGGAGGACAGGGAAGCTTTGTCCACACAGTTTGAGGAATACTGTACCAGTAATGAGAAAGAAGGATATAGCAGGCAGAGGAGGCAATAGACTGTAGGAAAAATAAATAAGACTAGAGAAGTGCCCTCTTGATAAGAACGGTTAATCAGTAGGACATTTTCTGGTCTGAAAGCTTCATGTGATTTACCTGAGATAAAAGACTTGAAGTGAGCAGCTGAGAAGGATATGCTTGGAGAATTCACAACGAGGCTGGAGAAACTATTAGTCTGAACCATGACAGGACCTTTTCATCATTCTTGCCATAATACACGTTGAGGTAGTAGATTCACTGATGAAACTAATTGCTGTAAGCCTCACAGGCCAGACTCATGTTACTGAGGGAAAACAAATTTTCTGAAGGATCAAAATATGACGAGATTTCCAAAAGTCAGTGAGTTATGATGCTTGTCAGTCCTCTCCGTCAAGGAATGATAAAACCAAGCAGCTGTAACAAATTATTTTGTGTCCAGTTGAATAGATAGTGAGCATTATCCATCCCAAAGTTGAGATGCTACTCTAGTAAACTGGGTCTGTATCTCCTAAGATGCCCAACTATATTTAGGTGATGCTGTGGGATAATTAACCTATGCAGTCACTTTAATTTTTATGCAAGCAAAATGAATTAAGAAGTATGAATACAGCTTTTCCAGCATGGGAACCTAATCCCATGTGAATCTATGGACCATTTGGACATTCTGTTTTTAGTTGAGATCTGGCTTTGTCCCAATTAAATCTCCTTGAAAGGGCCAGGTGAAAGCTAAGTCATATTGTGCTGTGAAAACAGGTAGAAGAGGTTTTTAGGTTGAGTAGTGAGGATTCATTTTGGACTTTTTTAGAGGTGACAGACTGGCTTGAGTTATCTCCTGAAAGCGCAGGATATTTTTTTGGCCTGTGAGTGAATGTAAAAGGTGGTCCCACCTATTCCTGATATCTCTATGGCATCTGTGAAAAAGGAAGAACATAATTTTCCTGTTCCCTGAGCACTCTAAAACACTTGGTCACCTTTGAACCTGGTAAAGAAGACTGAAGGGCTTGGAGGTTTTGGGGTTTGGGGAGACTTTTCACTCTTTTTTTCTTAGTTTGGTGCCTTTTGCTGCCATCAGAAGGGGTTGACAGGACATGAATATCCAGGATCTTGTAGATAAAGGTGATTATTGCTGTGCACACCTTAGCTGCAGCTCCTTTGGAGTTCTCAAAGCCATTGAAGAAGAAGAATTTTGAAATGCCTTGCTCAGTGAAAGTCTTTTCTTGTGAAGAGCAATTTCAGGTACCAGGCAGTGGGGTTATTAGACTTTTTTTCTGCAATCACATTTTTCTCCGTATTATCCTACAGTGGAAACAAAGTGGTTTAGGAAAAAGAAAAGGAAAATATCCTTGCACCACAACAAGCAAGGTCTGGAAACATAAAAGGTACTGGAAGCTGGTGTCTTCTTGTTTCTGGGATCGCTGAAGGGGTAATGGGGTTTTGTGTGCTATTTTTATAATGGATCAAAACAGCAACAGCAAATTCCCTTTGGTCCTATTGATTTAAATTTGGTAGCTAAGGGAAGCAATCAGAAGCAGTCAGTAGAACTGGTTCTTTTGGTATTTTTAATAGTAACTCTAAGGTTGCTGGATATACATGATGATGGGCTTTGGCATGTGTAATTTGTAATTACTGGGCAGCTCCTCACAGTTTGGCATCTTTCAGTTTCCTCATTTCAGACTTCTGCCTGCAAGTGTTGCACCATGAACCTAGTTACAGAAGGATCAGAGTGTATGGTAACACAGCTTTCAGACAGCCCACATAGACACTAGGATAAATACATATGCAGGCCTAAAGAGAGAAGCAAAATCAGAAGCAGCAAAGCCTCCCTGCTTTGCCTTCTGAGGCTGGCAGGTCCATGTGTCTGAGGAGTCAGACTTTCTGGCTCCTCTCTGGAGTCGTTTCTGATACAGAAAGTGTCTGCTGGAGAAGTGGCGGAACTACGTGGTGTTTAAAAATGTATAAAATCATCATGTTTTTCGGGAAAGCTAACCACAATCAGACATAAATTGCTGTGTTACAGCTCAGAATTTGCCTTCTGACAGAGGCTTGTAGCAGATGCTTTGGGAAGTGCAAAGTGGATCCATGTCAAATAATGCTTCCCCAGCCTTCTTCCCTGAGGTCAGATTTAAAGTGCCCTACTTAGATATCAACTTACTCTGGAGAATGTGATTAAATTTTCTTTTCAAGGTTCTTTTCTATTACCGTAATTCAAGTTATCCTTCCTACGCCTGTAACTGAGATAGGATGGACTCCTATACACACATCTTGGTAAGCTTCTGCAGGGAGTTGCCTAATTGTGCACAGTGGAAGCCTTTATTCAATGATTTCAATTCCACCGTCTTTCATATTCATTAGCTTTCCTTTTCCTCTTGCTTTATGATGTCTGTGGAATGGCAGTGTCAGATCTATCTTCTCTGTCATTTTGGTTTTGGATATACCCTTTTCACACCCTTTGTGATTTGTCTCTTTTCCAAGTTAAACTACGTAAGCCTTCTAGTTCCTGTGCATGAGGGTTTCTCTCTCTGTGCTTGCATTATTTTTATTGTCCTTTAGTGCCGCATATAACATTGCAGGGGAGACAGAAGTGCAATGCATTGCACATCATTTTTCACTCATACCTAATGCATCCTAATGGGAAAACAGTGGGAACGGAGCTTCCTACATTACAAAAGCCACGTCCAAACCTATAAGCAGTACAAATAGTTTAAATCCTTTCCTTCCACTCTGTTGCTTGTTCAGCCAATGCTCCAGAATTCTTCACACCTTTCCCTGACTTGGGTCTATTCTTTGCAAAGACTTGATGTCCTGTTGTTCATACCCACTGCCAGTAAGGATGACATGAAACATTGGATTAAATATGAAACCTTGGGGTGTTTTACTGGTCAGTATATTATACCTGTCACAACTTACTAGCTTGTGAAACTCTGATACTTTGGGACCACTCATCCTTTTTAATGTTTATCTTATTGCTCCTCTATTTTATTGACAACAGACGAATGGCATTTGGGGGGCTGTGCACATGTTTTATGAAACAGAGAAACACCCAAAGCAAAAGCTACTTGCTAATCCTTTTCATGTTAAATACTTTTGGACACAGAGAGATGTTGCTAGCTGCATCACAACAAAAATAAAAGGTTTTCCACATGCTGAAGCAGGAATCAGAATTCCACTCAAACATGACAAAAATGCAATGTGAAATACTGTATTCTGACTATACGTTAGCGCTGCTCCTCCCCTTACCTATAAAGTGCTACCAATGGTCTTAGACAATTCTAGCTCCAGTGTAAGCTCTGAGTTTAGAATTTTTCCATTACTCTATTTGGGAGACAGAGCACAGACATGAGCCCAGAGAACCCTGAGCATTGCTGTTGGAATCTAATGAGCTCTAGCTAAATGATGTGGGTCTTAAATAGCAAACAGCCCCAGAGCTGAACAATGCCACCTATTTTTAAGAGAAATTCTGATGAATCCTGAATTCTCTTGAAACTGGAACCTATATGCACCCCTCATTCCTGACAGATGGAAACTGAGGGCTTCAGCTTTCTATAAATGCACTGAGGCAAAGACACTGTTTGCACAAAAACTGCCTTAATATAATCACTAGAAAGGCCATGGGTTTTGCCTGCACTTTGACAAGAAACTTTGAAAAGGCTTTGGAAGGGGTAAGAAAATCACAGGTAAAGTCTCACACATAGTGAAAAAAATCCTGCATTTCCTTTTCCAACAAAGGGACAATCCCCCTCCCCAGTGGTATCCCTGCATGCCCTCTCAGCAAGGACCTGATGGTCTTCCCATTGCCTTGCCTTGCTCTAGGAAGGTTGCCTGGCTCATCCTGTTGTACTCTTACTTGCACACACTAGGGTACTTGGTGTCCTAAATTCACTGCTACTCCCTAGTATAAATTCATGACAGCCACAGCTGGAAGGAGAGCAGGTCCACAGAAGAAAGTTCCAGATGTGACATGCTCATAGGGCATGTAATAGAGGAGCCAGTAAGAGAAATGCTGTGTGAGGGAACCTTGCCTTCCTCTTCTTATGCCTCTCCTATGGGGACAGGCTGAGGGAGCTGGAGTTATTCTTCCTGGAGAAGTCTCTGGGGTAACTTGATAGTGACCCTCCAGCACATAAAGGGAGTTACAAGAAGGCTGCAGGACTGTTTACAAAGGCCTGGAGTGATAAGACGAGGGGCAGTGATTTCACATTAGAGAAAGGCAGATTGAAATAGATGTTACAAGAAGTTCTTTAGCAGGCTGAGGGTTGAACACTGGAACAGGTTTCCCAGTGAGGCAGTTGAGGCCCCATCCCTGGAGCTATTGCAGGTGAGGCTGGACAAGATTCTGGGCAAACTGATCTAGTTGAGGATGTCCCAGCTCCCTGCAGGGGAGATGGACTAGATGCCCTTTGGAGGTCCCTTCCAACTCAGGCCATTCTGTGATTTTATGATTCTTCTAGGCTGAGAAAATAAATGAACTTTTACTCTAATTGGAACATAGCAGATGAGTGTTTCTGGATTACCATTTCTATAACCAAGAGAAGTGACATGCAAGGTAAAGAAGAAATGTTTTTAATTCTCTTGATGACTTTCACATCTCAAAGAAAGAATAGCTTAAACCCTCCCTGATTGCTGGCATGTAGAGTAAACCTTACAGACATCTCCCAGTCTTTGGCCTTAGTGACAAGGCTACTGCTTCTTCTGAAGCTTCCTTCTTCAGTTGACACTGAAGGGCTCCGTGGGCCAGATGGGTTTGTGATGCTGCATTCTGAGCTTGTCAGGACAGATGTGTCACTGCTGAGGTTTAGCATGCTTTGCTGCCCTTGTTTTTTGTGCTGAAATGCAAAATGCACATGAATAAAACCTCTTGTTAACATTCTCCTTGACACCTGCTCTATATTTCCTAAAATAAGTTAAAGAGGAAGGCACTTAGAAACATAGGTCCTTCACTTAACTGTTCCTTAATGACTGCTTCCAAGATAGCAGTGTCTGAACTCATAATGTATCATTAGTATACAGTTCCCAATAGCTATTTTCCTCCCAGATGAACAAGAGGAGACAGTTACTATTTTCTTAATACTCAATTTAACTTCAAATGTTAAATTTAAAAAGAAACAAAAACAAACAACAACCACTTAAAAACTACATTGATTGTTATCTTTTAGCCATTATCAGGTACCACTTAAGTTTTAATATTAATCTACCTTTCCTTCTCATGAATCATTTACCTTTTAAATGTTAGTTGCTCATGACATCTCTCTGGAGTTTGTTTTTTATGTTTTGGGGTGGATAAAGTTGGTGTTGTGAAGTAGAATTTCCACGTTGTAGCTGCTAATTACGTTTTCCTTTGTAAAGCCACTGGGTATTCAGCACCTGCTTAGTTTCTCTCTCATTAATAAGATAATGATGCAGTCTGTTGTGGCTCTCTCACCCCTCAACAAACACTTTTTCTGAACTGGATCATCAACTGCACCGAGCTCATTTTGAAATGAAAATGACATTCCAGGTGTTGAAATTCATTATCTCACTGCAGTGGAAACAAACAGAGAAGCATTTGGATTATAATGAGATGTAAAACCCAATAAACTGTGCTGTGATTACACAGTTCCATCCCTGCCGCTGGGAGTCGTAAGGGTTTCAGTGTAACCAGGGCAGAAGCATGGCAACAAATAAATAAATACATTAGAAGGTAAAGTAAAATGAAAGAAACACTGAATGATGTCTAACCTCAAATAAAAGAAGGCAATACAGATTTTAGTGGTGCCAGGAGGGTGCTGCTTCTGCAGGATGTCTTATTTGAAATCTTTTGTGCATAAGCATGCTACCTGGAGGACTACTAGAACAAGGAATGTCAGTCTGATCTTGCAGAACAAAAAGTCAACACATTCCGTCTCAACTACTTTATGTACTTACAATAAATTAACTTGTCCCTGTCTTTATTGCTGCTTCTCCCTTTGTGAAATTTGGATTATTAGGCTTTTGTGAAAGGACTTCACCATACTCCAATGAAACATGATTGGTTTTTCTTATCAGTTACAACCACTTTAGAAATTATTGTCCAGATGATGCTTTCTTGTGTTTCATCAGACAGCAACTGCATACAATTCTGGGTTAAAGAAGCTAATGTGAGTTTAAAAAATACAGGTAGAAAATGGTTCTGATCCAGCTATCTCCAGTTTCTATCAAAATCTATGTGACTTAAAGATATAACACCTTTCAGCAACTCTTGGTATTAAGTGGGATCAGACCCAAAGGGCTGAAATAAGAAAACTAAAAAAGGATTGCCTGCAGCCCGGGGGTACTTGTAATCAGCAAGTACCATTAATGCCAATACCCCTCAGGCAGGTGAGAATGGAATTGTAACTGGTGTGATGAGAGTTCTGTATTGCTAATAAATTAATGCCAAGGTGCACTCATGTCTCTGAGTATCTGAGGCAATTTATATGTATATTTTTATTTATTAGTGGCTTCAGATAGAATTAATCTTTCTGAAAAGCAAGGGACAATTTTAACAAGTGTTTGTGAGATGACAACAAAGAAGGGTGGGTTTAGAAGACAGTAGACAGAAAGTTATAATTTGGTAAGACAGTTCAGCGAGTGATTTATTTTGTTTTATACTGTACACATGATATTCAATTTGTGATGTACTGTGTGAGCTGTGTGGATGTACTGCCGTGGCAACATCAGATCCTGGATCAGATGGCACTGGGATGCTGCAGCATTGCTTGGTGCTCCATACAGTCATATTTTGGTAACATTAGAGTTATGTGGCCATTTTAATGACAGAAGCTGTGATGCTGAGCTTCCATTCCTCCTTTTTTTCCCTGTTCTCTCACTGTAATTTTTAATCCCATTGGTAAACTGAATCTGCAGGAGAGGAAACAAGCTAATTCAATGTGCCAGAGGAGTGTAGCCATCTCAGCAGCAACACTAGGGCATCTTCACATTCAGCAGTTGTGGAGTGTCAAGATGTGGATCAGAAAAATGCTTTTTCTCCACTCCCTCTGATGCTGTCTTCCAAAATGTGACATGAAACTGCAGCTTCTGCCTCTAACATTCTCCAAGGCAAGAGGAAATATATAAAAATAGAGAGTGGGTTCTTGTGATTTTTTGCACTGCTGCAACTTTCACCCCATGCAGATGACTTCCCGTGATGGAACTGTATTTCTGGACTGATTTAAATAACCATAGGAAATCAATGTTACTA
Organism: Upupa epops; assembly: GCA_013397515.1. Taxonomy (NCBI): domain Eukaryota; kingdom Metazoa; phylum Chordata; class Aves; order Bucerotiformes; family Upupidae; genus Upupa; species Upupa epops. The sequence goes on along the minus strand of VZRI01004993.1, from coordinate 24,264 downwards.
TCAGTGTCATCATCATCAGAAAATCTGCTTTGTAAACCACGTGATATTAAACTCAGGAATATAGGGCAGCTGTGAGCACATTCGAATATACAAATGCATGCATTAGTGTGTGTGCACTAACAGTAGCCAGTTATAGTCTTTAATTAAGTTTATTATTATATTTATAATATAATATTTATAATATTATAGTTTTTAATTAAGAAAGCTGAATGTTTTCAGACTCTGACCAAGGTGCACTCTCTCCGTGTGTCTCATTAAGCCCTCCACTTGTTTGAAACATGGACTAAAATGCCACAAGAATCATCGAGCCTAATGGTTTTCCACAAAAGTGTGTTTCTAGGTAAAGCACCTGCAGTCCGTGCGTAGCACCTTGTGTAGCAAGGAAAAAGCATCTTTTGTCTTTGCCACATTTTCCAAGGAAAAGCCATATTTAAAATTCAGCAACAGCCTCTGCTAAGTCTGTACTAACAGAGTTACTGAGCTGTGCTTAACAGCTAGACTGAGCTTGTAGAGTTTCAGCTCCACCCAAGCAGGTGCTATGTCAATCCCAATCTGGTGCTGCATAAGAGCAGGGGTCTGAAGGAAAGGTGGTTGAGGGAAGACCTTATCATTGACTTCAACTACTTGAAAGGAGGTTGTAGAATGGTGGGAGTTGGTCTCTTTGCACAAATAATAAGTAACTGCAGAACAGGAAAGGGCCTAATATTGTCTCAGGGGATGTTTAAGTAGGACATTAGGAAAAACAAATTCATTACGAGGGTCCGCAGCCCTTAGAACAGGCTGCCCATGAAAAGGGGTTGAATAACCATCCCTGGACATGTTTCAAAGATGTGGAGATCTGGAGCTCAGGGGCAGGGTTTAGTGGTACCCTTGGAACAGTAGTGTTAATGGTTGGACTTGATGAGCTTAAAGGTCTTTTTCAATCTGAATGATTCTGAGGTACTGTGATAACAGACCAGAATGTAACTCCCACAGCATGAACTCCCAAGGCAACTCTTCCAGCATCACCACCTCAGGAGGGTGTTAGGACTTTTCTTGAGTGTCTGAAAGCTGTCTCCAGCTCTTGTTGTTCCACATGTGGCTTTGGGGTGCACTGTTAAACTGCTTATCCCTCCTATTGTGAAATTTTATTACACAAGAGCAAGGATAAGTTAAGCAAAGAGTTGACAGCTGTTATTTTAATGTCTTCACTATGACTCTACCACCACAACATTCTCATCATGTATTCATCATTTATAGATTTATCATAGTCTGTAGGAAAGTCTTTGTTATATGAGAGCATCTGCAGATATGCAAGAGATCTCTAGCCGTACCCAGGAAGCCTACTGGGAGCAGCAAGTATAACCTGTCTTTGCTCTCACGGAGGGGGAAAATGCTTCCTCCTCACCAGTAAGCCATTATTGCTGTGCTAGAGCAGTTGGAGAGATAAGATAATTATGAAAGCATTAACTAAATGCATGCAAAATTAGTTGTAGCTCACAGAAAGAAAGAAAACTCAGGAAATTATTCAGAGTTTATTTTGCAGCCAATCCTGTTGTGATTGTGGAAAGAGAGAAAATACTAATGAAGTGTGAACGTGTCAGAAAGATGTAGAAAGAAATGGCCCATTCACTTGAACACAGTACATATCCAATATCCACATAATAATTACTCTAGGCTGAGATACTCCACTGCCACACAGATATAGACCAGTTTTCCTTCTGGGTGCATGCATGGAGGTGTGAAATTCAGTAGAGAGTTTAAATCAGGAACAGTTGTTCTCAAATCACCTCAAAATCTCCAAAAGTATTGATTATAAATTTCACTTTTGATTTGATTAGTATTTGATTATTATTTGATTTATATTGATTATAAATTTCACACAAAGATAATCTATAAAAATAGGTCCAGAAGTCTGAAATGTTTCACGTTAGACTAGCAAAATAGAGGAGGGTTGATTTTTATTCTGCTTAGTGTATAGAGTCTAAGATCTGTTGCACATTGTCTTACTGGTTCTTTGGTCAATTTATCTCTGTGTCATACTGCTGGAGAGTGTTCTCTATTCATACATTGCTCCTCCTCCTTCTTCTTTACCAAATGGAATAAGGAAATTGGAGTAAGTCTGTGGAATTAATAGGGAGACCTGAAGGCAACCTTCTAATCCCTGAAAGGGGCTGTCAGAAGGCTGGGGAAGACTGTTCACAAGGGCAGGGAACGATAGGATGAGGGGTCATGGTTTGAAGCTGGAAAAGGGAAGATTTAGTCTGGACATCAGGAAAAAGCTTTTGAATCCAGGTGGATCCCTGGAACAGGCTGCACAAATAGGTGGTGGAGGTCCCATCCCTGGAGGCATTCAGAGTCAGGCTAGATGAGGCTCTGGGCTATCTGGTCTGGTGAGTGATGGCCCTGCTTGGTGTATGGAGGTTGTTCTAGCTGACTTTTGGAGGTCCCTTCCAACACAATGCATTCCATGATTCTATGACTCCATGAACAAGGCTATGGGAATCCTGGTTAGGGTGCCCTATGTCCTGGGGAAAGTGGGAGCATGGCACTTGTGGTCTTTGTGATAAATGAGAAACGAACTGAGATAGTTTAAGGAAACCAGCATGTATGACAAACTGCTTACTGCAAAACTCTGACAAAAGAATGTTCATTACAGAGTGGTGACTATGAAACACACTTCTGACCTGCACCTCAGAAGCGACAGTCACTGCACAGGGTCCATCTTTAAGTCACAGCAGAAAGCAGTTTCCTTATCTTTGCTTCTGGATTGAGAGTGCATAATGCAATGAGCTCTTGAAAATGTGTCTAACAACACAGATGCCTGAGGACAGAGGAAAAGAAGAGGCTAGTTGCTATAATGTGCTTGAAAATAAATCAAATTATTTATAAGTAAGAGTTGAGGGCAAATTATTTTCCACGGTTTTTTACCATAAATCATTCTGCTGATACTAGTTTGCTCACTTAGCTTGAATTTATTTTTGTGATCCTGGCACAGTATCTTGTGTGTTTGCAGTCACTTTCTGAATTCTGTTCAGATGAGCCATTTTCAAGTATTGTTTTGAGAGAGATCATAATCTAACAGAAGGGGAAATAAAGGCAGCTGGCTAAACACTTCTTAAAATAACTATGGCCAAGAAAGTCATTAAAGTGAATTAAAACCCAGACATGGTTTTCTCACTTCTTTACTAAAATGTCACAGTAATCCATCTCTGAAAATGGACAAACACCATCTCAGTCAAGCTGTCATTGTGAAGAGGAACGGACAAGTTATAATTTGAATGCTAATCGAGTTCTGATTTATCGGTCTTAGCTGTTGTGCTTTGGTAGGTATGTGCCAACAAATGTAACAAACATTTCTTCTTTCAAAGGGCAAAATCTGTGTTTGCTTGTCTTCTCCATAAGTGATTTTTAATATACACTATCAGCGAAAGGCAAAATAAAATACAATAAAACAAAAAGATTGGGCTTGCTGAAGGCACCATTTGTGACACAGGATTGACAGAATGCCTGAATTGCGCCTGAACGGACAAAATTTGATGGCAAAACTCATCTGTGCTGGAAAGAGCTGCAGTTGTTAGACATTTGCCTCAGGTACCCAATGACAGGAAAAAAAATGATCACAAGGATGAGAGGACAAAAGTTAAGTAGATTCTTTCAAGGTGCATAAAAACTCTTTGAAATCAGAATGTTTTATTGATTTGTTTTCTCTGGTGTCACTACAAATACCGTGTGAAATGCTAGCATGAAATTGCTGGTCTGCTATCTGATAGCATGTCCAGAACTCTGTCTTCAGATCCCCACCTCTGTTTTGTTTCCCAGGGAAGTTTCTGAAATCACTGTTGGATTCTGCTGGACTTTAATTCCATGTGTTACCTTAGAGGAGGCATTGGCATCTTGGAATGGGGAGAAGGCATGCACAGGGTTCTATCTCACACTAATGGAATACTGACAATGCATTGCTGAGGCTCTGATTGTATAGCAAACCCATGTCTGTGTGATGGCAGACCTGCGTCTCCTGAGCGCCTTCCTTGGAAAATATTGTCATTGTCCCATTTGTCTAACTGCTTTACTGATGTTAGTGTTGAACAATTTTAAATTGTCCCTCTGCCGCTGATATGGTTCATGGAATCCTAGAATCTCAAAATGGCCTGGCTTGAAAGGGACCTCTAAAGGCCACCTAGCCCATCTCCCATGCAGGGAGCAGGGACAACCTCAACGAGATTAGGTTGCCCAGAGCCTTGTCCACCCTCATCTGGAATAGCTCCAGGGCTGAGACCTCAACTCCTTCCCTGGGCAACCTGTTCCAGTGTTCAACCCCTCTCCTACTAAAGAATTTCTCCTAACAGCCCATTCCAATCTGCACTTCTCTAATGTGAAATCGTTGTCCCTTATCCTATGAGTCTAGGCCTTCGTAAACAGTCCCTCTGCAGCCTTCTTGCAGTCCCCTTCAGGCACTAGCAGACTCATGCTTAGAATCCTTTCTGTTAATAAGCACGTTAAACATCTACTGCCTATTTTCGTTGCCTTTCAAGTAATAACCCCACCCTAAACCCTTCCCAGACTGTAATCACTGATGTTAAGGGGTGATTTTAGTATATGGCCTGTGTTTAAGCAGCACTAATAACTGCACAGCAATGTTGGCCTAACTGGGCTGGCTGCAGGGGGTCTCTGGGTCACAAATATTGTATATTTAGGAGAAAAGGAAGCATTGATTTTGTGCCATAGTTGACGTTTGTTTTGCTTTTGGAGCTTTAGCACAACTCAAGTAGTGTGAGTGAAGGAATTTTGTGCCTTTGGCGCTACTAGAAATTAACGCTAGAAAGTTTCCAAGCTCAGTTCCTTGTGCAATATCCCCGTTGACTTACACGGTCGAGATCAGAATGATTTACAGTTACTGTTGGACCTGACAGTGGTTCCCAGAAGTCAAAGCCCAGTAGTACTTCAATAAGCCACTGTAATAAGATATTTTATTATTATGGCTTTAAATGTCCTGCAGTGTACGGTAATTCAGATCTAAAATAATTAAAGGCAATTAAAGACCATTATAAGGATTACTTTGTGCTAATGACAGGCTGCTTGACTGGGGAAGAATAACTTTTAAAGTCATTTAGGGAGCATGTTACTGAGTCAAGGTGGGAAAGGGAGCCCATCTCAGATTTGACTGAGAAGAAGACAAAAAAAGAAAAGGAAAATTTTTCTCCTAGTTGTATTCTCCTTTCATTTAGGTATCTCCCCAAATTTCTGTACATTTACTACTTAAATAAACACTTGATTCATCAAATAAAACTGATCCAATCATGCATCTTTCTTCATGCAACAACACTAAAGAATAAAAGGGAAATGATTTTGTTGCTGATTTTCAGTAACACTATTTTATTAAGCACATTAAAATAAATTGTATGACTCTGTCAGCCAAACCTTTTAGTAAAGCCGTGTGGTATTTACTCTCAAATGCATTCAGCAACCCTCAAGAGTGATTAAGGAGAGAAGGTACTCACCTTAGGCTGCTTGAAAAATGTACCGTATACCACAAATATTCCATGTGTTGAGCATTTGGGATTACTGTTGGAGAACAGAATAGGAGAAACTGACCTGGGGGTCCTCATGGCCAGCAGGATGGCCATGAGCCAGCAATGGACCCTTGTGGCTAAGAAGGCCAATGTCATCCTGGGGTCGATTAGAAGGGGAGTGATTAGTAGGTCTAGAGAGGTTTTCCTCCCCCTCTACTCTGCCCTGGTGCGACCACATCTGGAATATTATGTCCAGTTCTGGGCTCCTCAGTTCCAGAAAGACACAGAGGTGCCTGAGAGAGTCCAGTGCAGAGCCACAAAGATGGTGAAGATAGAGGAGCATCTCTCTTAAGAGGAAAGGCTGAGGGAGCGGGTCTCTTTAGCTTGGAAAAAAGGAGACTGAGGGTTGACCTCATTAATGTTTATAAATATGGAAAGGGCAGGTGTCAGGCGGAAGAACCCAGGCTCTGCTCAGTGTCATACAATGATACGCCAGGGGGCACCAGGTGCCAACTGGAACAGAGGAGGTTCTACATCAATATGAGAAGAAACATCTTCACAGTGAGGGTGACAGAGCACTGAAAGATGCTGCCCAGGGAGGTTGTGAAGTCTCCTTCTCTAGAGATGCTTAAAACCTGCCTGGACGGGTTCCTGTGTGACTGGATCTAGGTGATCCTGCTCTGGTGGGGAGGATTGGACTAGAGCATCTTTTGAAGTCCCTTCCAATCCCTAACACTCTGTGATTCTATGATAATCCTAGTTCTGGGTCAGTATGTTTGGAAAAAACCCTTCATACCAGTGGCATCTGCCTTCGTGCAGAAGAAACAAGAGATAAGAATTGCTACCTGTACTACTGTTTCTCCAAGTTTTGAGTAGGACACAGTTGTTCAGTAAGCTGTTCTTTAGTTTATACAGAGCTGAATAATGGGTTACAACCACGCTATGTGTTTAATGGGAGTGGAACATGTCTAATGAAACTACAGAACTGCTGCTTCTTCCCCAAGAGCCCCCCAAAAGTACAGTTAGTGCCCACTTCAAATAATTATTACACATTGCTGGCCACTGCACTGCTAGTAACTCCTTCTTGACTCTTCTGTTTCAGAGAAACATGTATAGAAGAACCATGAGCACACGTAAAATGGGTAGGCTTTTAACTACAGTTGTGTATTTAAGACATTCCCTGTCAGCTTATTGTCTGGAGACCCCTGCTCTGCCTGTCTCTGCAGTACTCTGCAAGAATCCACTCAGAGTGTTCTCCAAATAAACAATTTTATCTTTTATAGAGCAACATGAAAATAAGGGGTATGGCAAATATTCAGCAGGAGATTTCTACAAATACCAGTGCATCCAAGTGCTTTAATACATGGCCTTTGAAAAGACCTGGAATGATAGGACAAGAGGCAATAGTTCCACATCAGAGCAGACTGAGATGGGTTATTAAGAAGAAGTTCTTTAGCAGAAGGGGGGCTGAACACTGGAACAGGTTGCCCAGGGAGGCCGTTGACGCCCCATCCCTGGAGCTATTCCAGATGAGGCTGGACAAGACTCTGGGCAGCCTAATCTCATTGAGGCTGCCTTTGCTCACTGCCACAGGGATGTACTAGGTGACCTGTGGAGGTCCCTTCCAACCCAGACCACTCTATTAATTCAATTTAGCAATCTGAATACAAACAACATTGCCAGAACATCACTACACAGAAATGCTGGAGGACAATAAGACTTCTAACACATAAACTAACTAACTAACTAACTAACTAACTAACTAACTAACTAAATGTTTATATAAAACAATATAACTGTATTGTCAGTCCATGCACAAGTGAACATGGGTTTTTTTTACACACGGCATAAAGAAAAACATATCATTTCACTATAACTTGTCAGGTAAAACTGAGGGGGTTTTTTTGTGTGATTTCTTTCTAGCAGCCTTAAAATAAAGTGCTTCCTCCTTCTTTGAGAAGTTTTTCAAACGAGAATTGGTAACAGCTAATCCCTACAAATGGGCATCTGTTGGAAATTGTAGTGGTACTTGTGTATGGAATTCTCTCTGGAATATAAGAACTCTAATTCCCAGCACTTCATATAGTATGCACGGCTGACTCTAATGGAATAAAATCCTTTCAGTACCTGTATTTTCTGTGGAAGACCACAACAGAGAGGCAAATTCAGAAGCTTCCAGAAAATATTACTTAGAATTTAGAGACGTGAAGCCTTCAATGCAAGAAAGGTTACCCACATGGAAAACATCAGAAAGAACATTATGTCCAGGTAAAATTAAGCAATTGAGATTATTTCCAAAACATCTAGGAGAAGCCCAATTGATTTTGTTTTGGGCACTACTAAAGAAGATACCTACAAAGACCTGTACATCCTTATATGTGTTTGGGATTTAATATTATTTTCTGGAAGATAACAATAGAGTCACTGCTTAAGGACCTAAATGTAAAAAAAAAAGGCAAACTGAGGCAAAAATAATCAGTTTTCCTATTTTTCTAGATGAAAGTAATGGAAATGTTATCTTATTGAGTTAAAAAGCAATACATGTAAATCTTTCAAACTGCCACTGTGTCAACCACAAAAGCTCTGTCCTTACATCATGATCCTGGTATCCAATTCTTACGGTAATTCTTCAGGCAATCACTGTTCTCAGAAAATCCTTCCCTTATTTTGAAAAGAGTCATGAGTCTGGAAGCTGATTATTTTTTACTTTATCTGAAGAAATGGGGATGGGAAGCAAATGCTTCATTCACTGTTGTTCCCAGCAAGAGAATGTGCACTTATCACTATACCCATGGCTAAGAACAGGCTGCAGTAGCTGAAGGAAGCTCTTTAGATCTGGTAAATCTTATATCTTTAATTAGATTTGGACTTCCCTACTCTCTCTTATATGCAAAAGAAATTCTATCTTTACCCTTTATTGATTTGACAGTGAAGGGAAATCATCTCCTTTAAATAGAGAGGTTTTTTCAGTTATAAACCAAACATCATACTCCTGTATTTATCTAGTTAACTCAATACCTATTTATCTAACAACTGCTGTACACCAAGTTGTTTTGCCAGTGCTAAAAGCCAGGCTAAATAAGCTTTGAAAAACCTCTCCTTAAATTGATAACTGGGGGATCTCTAGTGAAACTCTCCAAGTTCTTCTGGCTTACACTTGATTTGCTTTAATAAGGGTTTTGGGGAAAGAAAAACTACTGAAACTCCATTTTTAAATGCCTGGCAATGTACAGGTGGAAAAGACTTAGAATTACTATTTTTCATTACTGAGGGCCCCTTAGGACTGCACTGGAAAGAATCCTGTCTGCCCCAGATAAGAGTCTCCCGGCAGTTTAATGTGCCAATCAGTTGCGCTCAGCAGCCTGGAATCATCGCATTGCAGCTATTGAATAGTTCCAGACCATATGTTCAGAAGGATGGGAAATGTGATATGTGTCACATTTCCAAAGAATGATGATGAAGAGCATTAATATGCTGATGAAGAAGGAAAATTAAAAAAAAAAAAAGAGAGAGAGAGGAATCTTGAGGAAGCAAACCCACGTGTGTTACTGAGCCTGACAGACACGCTGTGCTGACTCTTACATCTCATGTATAATTAGAAGCTACTGTAAGGTCTACATCACACCAAATCTCTTGGTCTCCTCCTCTTTTCTCTGCTAATATGTTCTCTCTTTTGATTTTTAAGACAGAAAATAGTTAAACCAGATCCCGAATACCTCCACAAGGAGCGGGTTTTATCCAGCTGGTAGCCTGGAAATTATTTGGGTGCATTTGGAGTCTAATTACTTTACAACAGCTGAGGGTTGGCCCAAGCAGGGCTCCACTTGTATGAGTAGTTTGAAGGCAGAATGCTAATGAAGGCTCTGATATAATGAGAAAGCGGCAAGAAATGCATTTTCATGTCCATTTTATTCTTTCCTAAAACAAATGCAGTGGTGCCATCATGCAACATACAGCTCAGGAGCAGATGGGAAAACAAAAAGCGGGTCACAATGAGCTGATCTTCTAGCCAGATCTTTAATGCACAAAACCGTAGGTCAAATGAAGAGGTAGTACAGGCAGCTGAAATTTCAATGGTTTCTATATATTTACAATGGACAACTTTCACATCCTTTCATTTGTTTATCCATGCTTCAAAGCTAAGGATGACCATGAGCCAGCAATGTGACCTTGTGGCCAAGAAGGCCAACGGCATCCTGGGATGAATTTAGAAGGGCTGTGGGTGGTAGATCTAGAGAGATTCTCCTCCCTGTCTACCTTGCTCTGGTGATTCCCCATCTGGAATACTGTGTCCATTTCTGGGCCTCCTAGTTCTGGAAGGGCAGGGAACTGCTGGAAAGATCTCATCACAGAGCCACAAGGATGATGAAGGGAACGGAGGATCTTCCTGATGAGGAGAAGCTGAGGGAGCTGGATCTCTTCAGCTAGGGAAGAGGAGACTGAGGGGTGACCCCATTAATGTTTATAAATATGGAAAGGGTGTCAGGAAGATGGAGCCAGGCTTTGCTCAGGAGTGTCTAGGACAAGGGGCAGCGGGTACAAGCTGGAAGAAGAGATTCCATGTAAATATAAGCAGAAACGTCTTTACTGCGAGGGTGACAGAGCCCTGGCACAGGCTGTCCAAGGAGGTTGTGGAGTGTCCTGCTCTGGATACTTTCAAAACCCACTCTGTGTGGTCTGATCTAGGGGATCCTGCTCTGACAGGGAGATTGGACTTGATGATCTTTCAAAGTCCCTTTCAACCCCTAACATTCTGTGTTTCTGTGTAAGTTGGACACTGGAGGAGAAGAAATGTAATACGGGAAGAATTCCAGATCTGTTTTTTAAAAGAACCTCACTAAACATCTAAAATTGGCTGCACAAATGAGCTTCTTGAATCTTTAAAAGGAATGTGCCATTTGAGGACATTCTGAGTAAGTCAAAGACTAATTTTGGGGTTAAGCTAGCAAAACCAATATCTTAAAGCACAGGTATGCATTTAACGATCTTCTCTGGTATCTTTATGGCAATAATTTTCCATAACACAGACAGAAACGGACTACATTTGCCAGGATTGTGAGGCATGACATTGTACACTGTGCTTTTCTAGGGAGTGCTGAAATCACACTCACAGATTCAGACTGCCTGTAAGAACTGAGTTGTCTGCAGTCTGAATATAGAACTTCATTTGGGAGGATGCTCTCATTTTCCTTTGTCCTTGTAACAAAAGTCCCTGATTAATAATGCATTCAGTGGGTACCAGAGAAATGAAGGGATTTTCCACATTTATTCTTATTAATGCCATCCCTTTGGCTTTCTGATTACTCATGATATTTTTTCTCAGTACTTTTCTGTATTACAAAATACAATCACTGTTATGCATTTGGTTTCAGTCCATGGGAGCTGAAGGTTCAGCCTAGCAAAACAGTGAATATTGGCTGTGGTTTTACAGAACTGTACAGGTTATGTTGTGCAGAGTGTGTTGCTTGTAATCAGTATCAATGAGGGAATCTTTTGTCTCTCCCACTTCATGTTAGGGAGGGAGTTCAACCCTAGACATGTTTAAAAGTCATGGAGATTGGGAGCTTAGGGACAGGGTTTAGTGGTGGTGTTGGGACACCGGGTTAATGATTGGGACTTAATGATCTCAAGGGTGAATCTGTGTTCTCTTTTCAGACTCTAGTCTGAGTTTATGAGAATATAATTTAATTTGTGTGGGGTGAAAATGCCTATGAGTGACTGATACAGAATCAAGTAATGGAGCTTTCTGGATTAGGTGGTATAGAGAAAAATATAAAAAAGTAGTTTTTTCTATCTATAACTCACTCACTAGTGTTTATTTGCCAGCTTGATTTCTTATTTTCTGGGTTTTGATAACATTTGAAAGTGGACTTCTGCATTATCTCTTCTGCACTAGCACATTTCCACTTCAAAACAGTGACCAGTGTCATTTACTCATTACTCATTACATCAACAAACAGCTGTGTGTCTTCTGTAGATCCAGATGAGAGAGTCTCCTGCCTTTCTCTGCTTTCCAACATCTCTTTGTCTCATTAGGTAGTTCTCAGAGACACAAAACATCTGGTTTGAAAATGTCAACCATTAAGTAGACATTTGTTTTTCTTACCACAGGTGATCCTGCCAGTACAGACAAACTTCTTAAAGCTGAATTGTCAGGGTGCAGCTCCTAGAACCTCCTCAGCATGCTGCTGAACCTTCCTTCATGCATCATTTTGGCTTTGCAGTGTGCTTCTCTGTGCCTACTAGCCACAGAGCAGTAGGGAGTATTGTTGTACTCAGCAATGGTGAAGCTACACTTTGAGTACTGTGTCCAGTTTTGGGTGCCTCAGTACAAGAGAGATATCAAGGTGCTGGAGCAAGTGTAGAGGAAGACAATGAAGCTGGTGAAGGACTTGGATAATCAATCTTATGGAGAGCAATAGAGGGAGATGGGGCTGTTTAATTTGAAGAAGAGGAGGCTGAAGGGAGACTTCATTGCTGCCTACAACTACCTGAAGGGACACTGTAGAGAGATGGGTGCTGGTCTCTTCTCACAAGTGATTAGTGATAGAACAAGAGGGACTGGCCTCAAGCAGCACCAGGGGAGGGTTAGACCAGATATTAGCAAAATTTTTTATCAGAGAGTAGTCAGGGGTTGGAACAGACTGTCTAGGGAGTTGGTTGAGCCATCATCCCTGAGGTGTTTAAACATGGTTTAGATGTGGTGTTGGAGGATCCGGTTCAGGAATGAATTTGATAGAGCAGGTTTGATGGTTGGACTTCATGATCCCAGGGGGTCTTTTCCAACCTGAATGATTTGGTGATTCTATGGTTTGATTTTGTCAGACAGAGCAACGATATGATGTTGTAACTCTTGGACTTTAATCTGTTTGGCTTAACACAGAGACCACATCTTTTGGTGAATGTTCTTCCCTTCCTTGACACTTGTTCATCACAAACAAACACAGTCTTGTTGCTAGCCAGAGTGAATAGAAATTCTATACTTTTCGTAATTACTTCTGTAAGAAAAAGTATGAAGCTGTCCAAAAAAAGTGGAAATTGTGCAGGTACTTTGTGTGCTGACAGATTTTTCTGGAACAGTGATTAAAGGTATTAAATTCCAGATCTGATCAATGTATAAAGCAGTCTGGCTGCTGCTGGACCTGACAAATATTTTCATCAGATTTGGCTTCAATCTGTTGTGTGCCATGTTTTCAGAAACAATTTTTAAATGCTCCTCTTATCAAAAATAAGTTTTTATTCTTTTTGATAAAAAAATGCCTATCTCCTAAACCATGTTATTTAGAACTGAAAGCTGCTCCTTTGAAAACTCCCTAAGAACTTATCTTTAAATAAAAGACAGGCCTTTTGTTTCCAACCCTCTACTTTTCTGCACTTAACCAAGTATCAATATAATACTAAAGGTTTTAATTCAATTTGCATTATCACCTTAACTCTAATCCTGCTAGAGCTTCCTATGTGACTGATTTGTTTATCAGGAATATGGCTTTCTTTTAAACAATGAACCTGAACTATGGTTTCTGGGTTTTGTTCACCCTTGTTAAAATGAAGGGGTGATAGTCCCTGCTGCTGAGCAGCAATCACAGAATCACAGGATGTTACAGATTGGAAAGTTTCTCGAAAGATCATCCAGTTCAATCCCCCTGCCAGACCAGGAACCCTAGATCGAGACTTACAGGAACATGTCCAGGTGGGTTTTAAACTCCAGAACCCCCTGGGCAGCTTGTTCCAGCACTCCATCACCCTCACTGTGAAGAAGCGTATTCTTGTATTTAACTGGTACCAGAACCATACACGGCCACATGTGTGAGCTTCCCTGGGGGCTCCATTCACACTTTTTTATTCATCTGAGCTACCAGAATATGTGAGGCTGGGAGCAGAAGGACCTTGGCCCCCTCTGTGTTAGAGAAAAGCTCATTAGGTTCCTCCTTTGCACTGCACAGAAGCAGCAGACATTAGGATGCAGATATAAAGCAGAACAGAGTTCAAGGGAGCAGCTCTGATTCAAACACAAGGTTCAGATCTCCATGCTTGCTCCCATTTGGTTCAAAATCAATCTGTTTGTCCTTAAAATGGCCACATTCTGCCTTCTGAGCCTCTCAGTTCTCGCTTTCTCTTGCTGCCTGTGTTTCATTGCAGCAGTCTGTCTTCCTCAATAGCATCTCTCCATTTTGACTTTGCTGGGAATGTGACCTGGCACACACAACACTCACTCATGCCCTTCTGCCAGCTCCTTCCCCAGCTTTATTCCACCAGAGCCAGCGTAAGTATGGTTACAGTGAGTGCATCTATTGGTAGAGTTTCTTCAATGTGAGATGCGATCATCTCACTTGGCAGTGTTTGGAGTGTGTTGCCTAGCTGAGATGGTGAAGTTTTTGCAGCAGGGATGAGGTTAGTGTTTGAAGGTGCCAGTTATGGACCAAATAAATGAATTGAATTCCATCTCTGTTCTCATCTCAAGGTGGTCTGTTACTTCACCAGAGAATTGAAAAGCTTCAACAGGACAGGCTAGAACTCTTTTTTTTTAAGTTACTCTAGGTGACCCCAGATTTGAGCTATTCAATTAGTGCAAAATGAGACCTGAATAAAATTTGTGATTATGGTGATGTTTTTCTTCATAAAACAAGCAACAAGTAGAGTCTTTAATATTGAGTTACTGTGAGTTTTTTCTTTTTCATCTTGCACCGAGACAGGAGAGAATTAAACGAACACTGTTAACAGAGCATCAAGTTTCATAATAATTCTAATTTGGGACTGAGAGCTATCAAAGCAGCAGTTTGGTCCATGGATTCGCCCTGAACCGAAAGGTCCATTTAGTCACTGAGGTGTTAACTGTGGTGATTTAGGAAATACATTCCTTTGCATTTCAGTAATTTAGGGCTTGTTCTTTCGATTATAGAGATGTCCCGATTGTTATTAGATGTAGGGGGTAAAAGAGACTTCAGGGGAAAATCACTGTGATAGGCATCAGCGGTGTTAAATATAGAGTTTTCTGTGAGATGCAGTGAAAATTTGCTCTGCCGTGTTGCCAATTGTTTGCCTCTTATTTCTACTAGCTGCTGACACACATTCATCATTCAGGAGGCAAGCAAGATGTTTTTCCTTAGCCTGAAATTCTAGTTATTCAAATAGTTTAATCAGTGATGGATGAAAGTCAGTACTAGGGAGTTACTTGCACTGGTCAATAAGATCTGCACCCAGGTTTTTGTCCACCATTTGACTAAATGTGATGAAGACAGGGGTGTGTTACGTTTGGCAAAGAGGGTAATGGATGGGCCTCTTTAGATTCTGCAAAGCAGCTCTCTTAACTGTCACTGTTGTTTTGTGGGATGGATTATGTATGTGGATGGATGGGACCTGCACTGCTACACCTGTGTCAGAACAGTCATAACTATCAATACAGGCTTGGAGAGGAGGCGATAGAAAGCACCTCTGAGGAAAAGGGCAGGAGCAAACAGTGTGCACTTAACAGCCCAAAAGTCCAATCATATTCTGGACTGCATCAGAAGCAGTGTGGCAAGCAGATCAAGAGAGGGGGGTTCTACCCTGCTGCTCTGCCCTGGGGAGACCTCACTTGGAGTCCTGCATCCAGCTCTGGAGCCCTCAGTATAGGAAGGACATGGACCTGAAGGAGCCTGTCCAGAAGAGGCCACAAAAATCATCAGGAAGCTGAAGCCCTTCTTCTATGAGGACAGGCTGAAAGAGCTGGGGTTGTTCAGCCTGGAGAAGGGTCCAGGAGGGACCTGAAGGCAGCTACAAGAAGGCTGCAGAGGAGCTGTTTACAAAGGCCTGGAGTGATAGGACAAGGGGCAATGGTTTCACATTAGAGAAGGGCAGATTGAAATGGACTGTTAGGAAGAAGTTCTTGAGCAGGATGGGGGTTGAACACTGGAACAGGTTGCCCAGGGAAGTGGTTGAGGCCCCACCTCGTAGCTATTCCAGGTGAGGCTGGACAAGGCTCTGGGCAACCTGATCTAATTGAAGATGTCCCTGTTCCCTGCAGGGATGTTGGACTAGATGCCCTTTGGTGGTCCTTTCCAATCCAGGCCATTCTAGGATTCTATGAAATATTATCAATAATTAAATTGTCTTGGTATTATGTCCTGTTTCAAAACCATTTTTTCCTCTCAAGTTAATTGGATGATGAGGTTTCCTCTGGCACATACACTTTCTTCACCGTGCACCCCATGACCCTGATTAAAGTGGAGAAAGCAAAGTGATAAGCAGAACTTTGTTTTGCCATTCTCTTTCAAAGAGATACAAGGGCTAGGGTAGGGTTTATTTGTTTCTAGATTGCACAGTGTGTGTATGTTTGTTATGAGAGTTATGAAATATGAGAGGATGTGTTCTGTTCTTGGAACAAAAGGTAATAAAATTTGTCTCCCCAGGCTGATTATTCAGTCCTGGAGAACCCTGAGAGTTCTTTGTGTCCTGCACAGATGAGAGACGTTTAACCCTAAAGAATATCCCATTGTGTAAGGGGATCAAACTTGTCACTAGGCTTTATCCTCACCTTATGGTCATCAAATGCCCTCAGCCCAAGTCATAGGTGCTGATAGTAAGGACTGGGACTTCATTAGCTGAATATTCTGTGAGAAACTACTTCAGATGGGAAAGTTTTGTGTTTCCTTCAGTCAGCATTAGTGAGAAGGGATCATGAGGTGATTTGGACCAGCTGGAGTTTAAAACCTGTGGTGATAGAAGTTGTATTTTGACCAGTTCACCATTGGCTGATACGAAGTTGTTCAGTTACACCTTTCCTAATTTGGTCTCTACTTAAATGGGCCATCTGATACCTGCTGACATCAGACATGGGTCTCTCTCTTACACACACGTGGGCCACTCCAGTATCAGATATGTAGACATGTCTGCCCTTATGCTGAAAGGTCAATGGGGTTTTGGGCTTTTAAAAATGTTTTTAATGTTATTTTTTCTCCACATAATCTGACCTGTAAAATTTGTTGGGTTTTTTTTTGTAAATAAGGCAATGTAAATGCCACAATGTAAAAAATAAATAAATAAATGCTTGCTTTTTTCTATTGTAGAGCGGCTTAGTCAGACTAATTCAGTCCAAACTCCAGCTGAAAGAAGAGCTTCAAGTAAGATACATCAGCTTCTTCTGATTTGGTTTGAGAGGAAACAAATGAGAGTCAACAATATTTTGTTATCATTCAGGAACTTTTATGCCTAAACATCATTATGTGCTTTGAAGCATCCCAGTATAAATTTACCTTGTGGTGTATAGGTCATGTAAACACTATGTAATTCTAAAATATACTTTTAAAGGTAAATTGGTCTTAAATGGTAATAGTTTCACTATTAACCATTAAGGTAGTGTCACTCTTCTGCTGAAGTTCACGGCAGAGCTCCAGGAAGAGAGCTGTAGTTAGGAACCTAATAACACATATAAAACTATAAAATACACAGCTCACATGATAAAACAGCAAAAACCCTAAAAGGTAGTTTTATGTCTTGTTGCATGTGGGTTTTCTGAATGCAATGCATTCCATTCTCATTGAGAGAAAAACATACAGTGTGGATTACTATAATTAAGTTATATTAGACACAGCTTAGATCTATTTCACAAATGTCTTCTATTCTACTAAATATCACCATTCAGTTTCCAGATGATATTCTGTGTCTGCAATCTGACAGACCCAGCTTGTGGAAATCAGCTCAGTATTCAGCAGCATGGTGCTTTTCCATGCAATGTCTTTGGGCAGCAGTAGAGATGGCCAAACACAATCCCTGTGGTTTACTTCAGTATCTAGAAACTGATTGCACAAGTGAAATAAAGTTGTTGAGGGGAAACCAGTGGTACTGCTGAACTAACGTTCACCATTCAAATACTCCAGTAATTATTCTTCACATATGAAGAATATAGCTGAAGAGTATTTGGTCTGAGTGTATTCTGTATGAGATGTGCTGCTGTAGTTTCAGCTGAGCTACAGCTCTTTTTGCCCTGAGTCTGGTCCTGGGGATGAACTACAATGTGGTAAGTGGGGACAGGTTTGAGATTCAAAACTAAATGCTGATGTTAATATGTTGTAAGAAGACTATTTGAACAAATGGTCTTGCACAATCCACAAGGTCTTTGTAGTCTGAAGGAAGAGAACAAGGTCTTTACAGTCTGAAGGAAGATAAGTTCAATTCTTGACTTGATGTTTTATAAAAACAAGTTTTCTGGTTTGTTTTATTGAATTGCTAATTCCATGTAAAGCATCAGGGACAGGTATTGTGAAAGCATTGCCCTATGATTCTTTCTTCCTAAGATTTATGACTGTAGTAGAGATGTAGAGCAACTATAAAATGAAAAAGAGAACTTGAGAGAGTATATTCATTTCCAGAAGTGAGCAAATATAATGGAGGGAGAGTTTTCCAACATTTTCTTAGCTTATTGGCTGTATTTAAAATAGTTCAGTACCAAAATACATCCGTGCCTGGTGTACATTTATTTTCCTTCTTGATCTTATTTTTCTAAGACAACGTAATTTAAAGGCTTTTTTTATGTTGCGATTTTAATTTTAAAATTAAAGATGCCATTAATCCAGAAGCCAAATCCTTTCCATGACCTGACTCTGAATGAATCCCAATGGCTTGTGTAACTGCCTCAAGATGCCACTTCTAATAACTATAGTGTAGTGGTATAATTTGTTGTAACAAATTTGGGTATGGAAATCAAAACTTTCACCTGCCATCTGGTGGAAAAAGACTGAAAAGCTCTGATACGTGAACCTCATAACTAAGGATTGCACCTGTTCTCAACGTGCTACAGAAACAGAGATCTGCAATGCTCTCTCTAGAGAAAAAGAAGGTCTAGGTAAAAAAATCTGGCATCTTGTATGTGTTTGTCTTTATCACGAGAGTAGTAGAATTAGTAATTAAATGGTAATGGAATAAAATGGTATCAAAATATGCAACTAGTAAAAACCCCATTTATTTTCTCTTATTGGTTTTGGAAACAAAATATTTCCACCCATTTTCTTAATGATGGATGGGATGTTTTGTCTTAACACATTGCTTTTACCTCGTACAGATATTGTTATCAAACTCCCGTGTCATTTAATCTATTACTTTTTCATTTTCCTTATCTATTGTTCTCCATTACTGCTATTAATGTGCACATGCTCTAGTCTTTTCCTGCAAGAGATTAGAGTAAGTACAGGTTGGGGACTGACCTCTTGGAGAGCAGCATAGAAGAAAGGGACCTGTGTGTCCTCCTGGCCAGTGGGATGGCCATGTGCCAGCAATGTGCCCCTGTGGTCAAGAAGGCCAATGGCATCCTGGGGTGCACTAAAAAGGAGGTGGTTAGTAGGTCTAGAGAGATTCTCCTTCCCATCTACTCTGCCCTGGTGAGACCACATTTGAAATATTTTGCACTGGATGCAGTGCAGAGTGACAAAGGTGATGAATGGAGAGAAGCATCTCTCTTATGGGCAGAGGCTGAAGGAGCTCGTTCTCTTTAGAAAAAAAGACTGAGGGGTGACCTCATTATTGTTTATAAATATGGAAAGTGAAGGTGTCAAGATGAAGGAGCCAGGCTCTGTTCAGTGTCATCCAATGATAGGACAAGGAGCAATGGGTGTCAGCTGGAACACAGTGGGTTCCACATAAATATGAGAAGAAACTTCTTCACTGGAACAGGCTGCCCAGGGATGTTGTCGAGTCTCCTCTGGAGAGATTTAAAACCTGCCTGGACGGGTTCCTGTGTGACTGAATCTAGGTGATCCTGCTCTAGCAGGAGAATTGGACTGAATGATCTTTTGAAGTTCCTTCCAATCCCTAACATTCCGTGACTTCTTCCTTGCAGTTCAACAAGATCTGACCATGAAAAGTTTAACCTCCTCCTGAACATACCTAGAGATCAGATGGCCAGTATTCATACTAAAGTGATCCAAGTGGTCAGGCCCTACAAGGGGTGATTTAAACAGGCAGAGACTCATCCTTAAAGTGGTTATTGCTAGGCTAACTGTTAATGTATATAGCGCCATTCTTCAAGTCTATAGTCATGTTCAGAAATTGCTCACATCTACACTAGGTAGTACCTATTGTTGTAAGGCCTTCAACTTCAGGGAAATCACAGGAATGAAAATGAGGTTTTCTTGGAAGACAGAAAGAGAAGAATGGATGGCTTGTACTTCGAGTTATTCTTCAACTGCATAAATAACACCCATGCATTTTCATTACAATTATTTAGGAAGCAAATGGATTTGGGGCACATGTGTTTGTAAGACTCAATGGATCATTGGAGGAAGTTGATTTTATTGCTATGGTCATGCAATCTTTTGGAATCAATTGCCAAATTGATTGATCTAAGCCTTTTCAAGATGAAAGCAATGCTTGTGACTGTTTGATTCTTTTAATGTGAATTTGAAAGTTATTGAATTGAGTAAAAAATTCAGTTCTACCACTGACCTTAGAACTGAAGAATGTAGCCTTGGTTCTATCCTTCTTCAATGCAAACAAACCTTGCAGGCTGTTGTAATTCAGGCTTTAAGACCTAACGTTTTATGGATAAAAATAAAAAATACAAATGCATGAAAGCAAAGTAGAAGGTAATATCCTAGAATTATCATCTTTAGAAAGTAAGATCATAACACAACTGGTAAGAAGTCTTATGCTGTCACAAATTCTTTCATTTTTGTTTCATATTGACACATTGTTTCTCAATGATTCTCAAAAGTAGTTTTTCTTATTTTTTCATTTCAGTTGCATTACATTTAAATTATAAATTCAGTGTGTTTAATTGAAGAGTGTTAAAAAAGAGCAAAAATAACCATGATGTTGTTGAGTAAGATTGTGGTTTCCCTCACCCCCTATACAGATATTATTTAGGAGTGGATTGCCTGGGTTTGGGGATATTTTTGCTTGTTTCACTGGGATTTTTTTCTTAGCAAATACATCTTTCAGAAGGACTTTTGAAATTCTGTTCCCTAGAAAAATGCTCCAGATTCACTAAAGAAAAGCTATATTAAAAAATCTTATTGGAAGGGAATGTGAGTGGCTATTGTTAATGGTTTCCTTAATAAAACTTCTTACAATGTGCTTTACATCAGAGATGACAAATCAGATCAGAATCAGAGTTGTTGGGTTCACCAGCTGTCCATAATTTCTTAAATTGGAAACATCCACTCCTTATGTTTAGAGCATGCTCAGAGGACATAAAGCAAGGCAGATATGATAGGGAAACATAAAAGTGTATTGATTAGACCCTCTGGGAACTGTGGCTCTACAGTAGTATTCAATCTCCTGTCACCTGCTCTACACTAAATGAGTTCTAAAAGTTTTTAATACTCCATATTACCGAATAAATCACTGCAAATCACTGACTGCAGCAGTTCTCTTTTAATCAGGACCATTACTATAACCAGTGTTACAGCAGATTGTAGTTGTCCTTTTGAAAATATGGTAGGAAAAGGGTTTTAACTTTTCTTTTTTAGGAGAAAGATTGCACTTAAATGTGGCAAATGCTAACTGCAAGCAGTTGAGTTCTGTGTGCATTTTGCTAGGGAACATACAGCTGCTTGTTTTGAATTGTGCTAGTCCCACAACAGAGACAAGAGCACTGTGTGTGATTGAGCTGGGTTCTCTTTGAGCACTTTTGCTAATAAAGGTTTCAGTTAAAGAATCAATTCCACTTTCATGTTGGATAAGTGGAAACAAGCAATAAAGTAGTGAAGATTAACTTTCATGTTTTTACTCATAGCTCTGGCAACTTTGAGAACAAGTTCTTTTGCTAGAAACAGAACAAACATGGTCAGAATATCTCTGATGACAAATGTCAATCAACAGTTAGTTTCACACAGATCTCTTAGTACAAAATTGCTACAGTGGCATTATTTAATTAGAAGATATCTATAAGTGACATTAATAAGCCATGTTGAATTGATAGTGTTAAATACCCACAGTAATTTTCTATGTGAAAACATCTGAGGCTGATTAGTTCTCTTTACAAAGACTTTCACTTTAGGCATGAGGAGTATCTAAATGGGAACTTACCAGAGATACCAAATATACATAGGTACACAATCTACCAAATAGTTGTTGTAGTAAAATTCTCCCTGTGATGTTTTATATAATTCTTGGAATAAGGCTCTCTCCTTGAGTTTTTTAGATAGTTCTTGGTATAAAATCTCTCCTGATGAGTTTTTAGCCATCAGAACATATTTCTACTGAGCTATTTGTCTCTTCTGAGAGATGGAAATGTCCAAAGTCCACATTGTTCTGAAGGTTGTGTAAACATTTTAATCTTTCAGATGGCAATGTAGCTCCAGAAATTTCAATATTAAAAAGTTTGGGATGTTTCTCCTGACCCTTAAATGATATTTTAATACACAGAAGATTAATTTTGGAGGATCATAGAATTGTCATGACTGGAAAGGACCTCTGGGATCACCAAATCCAGCCCTCATCCCGTTATCTCCTCAACCCCTAGACCACAGCCTCAAGTGCTCTATCTACTCATCTTCTAAACACCTCCAGGTGTGATGACTCCACCATCTGGGTGGAGAATGCAATAGATCTTATGCTTGTTGGTCTGTAGTTGAACCATTTTCAAATGGTTTAATGAAAACATTGTTAAATGTCATCAGGAGGCAATGAAATATTCCAGACTTGGAAATTAAGACAATAATATATGTTTCTGTCTGATTTTTCAGTAATAGTTCTGAGGTACCTTTTTCAAAGATGCAGGATATAGATGCATAATTTGCCTCGTTATGTCCTTTTACTATGCTGTAATTCAAACAGCCTAACATCAAGCATTGCAAATTCCATTAACAAATAGAATTTGTTAATTCCATTAACAAATGGAATTTTAGGAAAACAAAACTAAAGCAAACAAATAAAAAAAAACAAACCAGTGGTAGAAAATAATAGGTTATCTAGCAGATTTATATCAAATCCTGAGCTGGGAAAATGGTTTGTACTTGTGTCACTCCTATAACAATTCCTTGATGGAAATGGAAGGTTATGGAATTTGTTCTTCTGCTCTTTCAACTTTGTGTATTCTGTAACATTGATGCAATAAATTATTAATCTAAATATTTGACTTGGCCAAAGATCAAAGTCTTCTACCTGAAAGGGATTACCCCTTGTTAGAAAGAATTTTGCCTGAGCTACAGCCATTAACAATTTATATTAAATTGGGAACAAACAAAAATACTGTTACTGCAGTTCAGAAAGTTACACTGAAAAAAAGTAAACATGAATACATAATCTAAATTTTATTTTTATTGATTTCAGTTCTCGTGATCATTTCAGATCACAGCTCAATTGAACTGTGTATTAGTTTATTCCTTACGGTGAGCTCACATGTTTAGGAAGGGTTTTGTGGACACTTTCTAGTGATTGAAATGTTACTACCACCTGTTTTCCTCTTCAGGCCCATTATACAGCCATTAACTTGTTATGGTGTTTCACCGTTTATATCTTGCAGTGGATTTTTCTTATTAAATAGAGCAGCCTTAAAAATAAAACATCAAAAACCTATAAACCCCTTCTCGCTAAACTCTTGTCTGAGCAGGTTGGTCATGTGCATTTAAGTTTTTAATTAACTTCTCTTCAAGATATAGTGATGTTATTTCTTTGGAGCTGATACTTCCACAGGAAGATTCAATTATTTTTGTAGCTCTGAAAGGTGTGTGGTGAATAAAACCCAGAAGATGATTACAATTCAATTGCTTGGCATTGAGTCTGTTGTTGCTATCTTGCAACAAATTGGATTTTTTTTTATTTGCTTAATTCTTGGATTTCTGTTTTATTAGAAGTTCACTGGTACTTAACTTTAAAGCCTGTCTTCCATAACTGGCCAGAAAGATTTGATAGATTGACTGTGTGTGTGCATGTCCCAGGTTAGGAATATCCCCAAGCAGGAAAGGCAGCAGGATCTAGAAGGGGTCTGGGATAGCATCTATCAGTCAAGAGAAAACAGCTTGGGGAAACAAAAGGGTTTATTGAATCTTTCTCTGTAAGCAGAAAAAGCCTAAGCAGCTGACACAAACAAAACAGAAAGTCCATCACAGGGCCACTACACACATTCTGAGAAAAAGAAATGGACAAAGCATTCTGTAGGATTCTTTGGCTTCAGGTTGGGTCCCCTGAGGAGAGTGACATACACAGCACAGTAAGGCAGCAACAGCAAGGGGGAACCCACCCCTAGGACACTTCAAACCCAAATTTCCCACATTCTGCCAAGGGTTTAAGAGTTACAAATCTTCAGCTTCTTGTGTGGACAGTTCTGTCAAGCTGGAACACCAAATGCCCTTCTGGTCTCCAAACTCCCAATAACTCCAGCAGTCTTAAGGTCTTTCTTGTCAGCAAGCTGTGACAGCAGTTACTTCTGCTATTCTGTAAAACAGGATGGAGGTGGCCACATGGCCTGGCCACATGGTGAGCACACAATATGGCTGCAGCAGTAAACTAGCAGAGAACCTCCCCCTCCTTCAGAGTCTAGGTCTTTCAGGGCTTTTACTTTCTCTGTTAGCTTTCCACTCTGGCGTCTCCAGGCTTGTGACAATTAACGTAGCTGTGCAATCGACACAGAAAGGTATCAGCGTTAATGATTTCTCTCTTCCCCACTTCGGCATACAAGCAGGGAAGGGCTTCCTGCCAGTGTAGCTGAAAGACACTCACTCCAGCATGTCAGACAGGGGATACGGCATCCTGCCACCACACCCCAGCCTCCCTCCACCCCCCCCGGCTGCAGGCAGGCAGCAGGGTCTTGCAGCCCCGGCAAGTGGCAGTCCATGGCCATGTGAGATGTTATATTATG
>VZRI01004992.1:229717-245757 GCA_013397515.1 Upupa epops | reverse complement strand
GCAGAGCAAAAAAGGAATGTGATTTGTTTGGCTAATCTATGAAGTATTTCCTCATACTTGTTAGAGACAAGATTCCTAGTCTTAGGCCCCCATCTGATGATTTGAAACAAGTGATCTGTGGGACCAACTAGAATTTCTGGCGTCAGATTGTTGGTACCAGGCACATAGGAACACTTCACCTGTTCTCTGAGGGGGAACATCAAAGCTGTTCAGGGGCTACGCTTGGATACTTGAAAACACAACAGGGCAAAACAAAAAGTAAAGAACAGCAATAATGTGACTGGCCTACCTGAAGAGCACAGAGACTGGTTTTGTGCATGCCACTCAATTGTGTGGCTCTGGATTATCAGTATGTGCTACCTACTCCCACATGAGGAACGTGAATCACAGAAACAAAGNGCTACCTACTCCCACATGAGTAACGTGAATCACAGAAACAAAGAGTTGCTGAAGCTAGGAAAGCCCTCTGAGCTCACCCAGCCCAGCCCAGGACCTAACATCACCACAGCGGCCAAACCAGGGCACTTAGGGCAACAGTCAATCTGTTCTTCAACACCTCCAGGGATGGGGACTCCACCACTGCCCTGGGAAGCCCATTCCAGGGTCTGAGCACCCTTTCTAGGAGGTGATCCCCTGGCAGCTTCAGTCCCTGCTCTCTCATCCTGGCGCTGGCTGCCTGGGAGAACAGCTTGACCGCCACCTCACTACAACTTCCCTTCAGAGAGTTGTAGAGAGGGAGAAGGTCCCCCGTAAGTCTCCTCCAGGCTAAACAGCCCCAGTTCCCTCAACCTCTAGTCCTTCCCCAGCCTCACTGCTCCTCTGGACCCACTCCAGCCCCTCAGTCTCTTTATTGAAGTGAGGGGCCCAGAGCTGCCCCCAATACTCAAGGGCAAGCCTCACCAGTACCCAGTACAGGAGGAGAATTACATCCCTAGTCCTGCTTGCCACACTATTCTTGATGCAAATGAGGATGCCATTGGCCGTCTGGGCCACTGCTGCATGAAAGATTCCATAAGAATTGGATAACTTAAATGTTTTGTCATAAGAACTGGAGAAACCCCTGCACCTACCTTAAAGCCACACGGTACTTCTGTCCCAACTTCTCAATTTCCCCCATTACACAATCTGTGATGCAGGGGATACCTACAGGCAAAAAACCCTTGTATTAAAACCAAGTAGGATTTTTTCCACCTAGGAAATACACCCAGGAACATTCATGCAACTCCTTATAATTTTTAAACTTCTGAGAACAGAGAAGGTTGCAAAATGATGACGTGTAGAGCCACGGAGTAGTGGTAATGCCATGGTAACTCTATGTTTTTAAGTTACTAATTCTTTACCTTTTGTTCTGCTTTAAGAGCTGAGCAGAA
The DNA here is from genome assembly GCA_013397515.1 of Upupa epops. Lineage (NCBI taxonomy): Eukaryota > Metazoa > Chordata > Aves > Bucerotiformes > Upupidae > Upupa > Upupa epops. The sequence continues at coordinate 244,387 of VZRI01004992.1, read as the reverse complement.
TCTGTGTCTCTATCCTGTTTTCTGCAGAAAAGTTTAAACTTTGTGTTTAAAAAATCGAAAATAAAAGTTTCTGCCTTTCCCTAATCTCCCTCTCCTTCCCCCAGGGTGACTTCTGCCTTCACCAGAGAATCGTAGAACGCTCATGACTGGAAAGGACCTCCAGGATCCCCAAGTCCAGCCCTCATCCCAACATCTCCCCAGCCCCTACACCATGGCCTCGAGTGCTCTAGCTACTTGCCTTTTAAACACCTCCAGGGATAGTGACTCCCCCTGGGCAGCCTGTTCAAGTACCCAGCCACTCTCTCAGTAAAGAACTTCTTCCTAAGATCTAACCTAAACCTCCTCTGACACAGCTTGAGAAGGTTATCGTTCCTCAAGGTGGAGGACATTTATGGCCAGTGGGAAAAGTCAATTGGACCTGGAGACACTGTGAGAACTGTGAAGTTTGGAGATCAATGAGGCTCAAGACTGAAGTTGGACAACTGCAACAAGAGAGAAGCAGGAGCTGTCTACACTGAAGATGTTTCAAACACTTTACCTCAGTTCAGTGTAGGAGCAGTGTGATGAAACAACTTCTGTGTCCTGTATGGGTTTGGTTTGTCTGATATGTGGTGGGGGGAGTGAATTAAAATATCTTGGTGCCTCTTTTCCCCAAACCGAGCCAGTGGTTTCACTGCCTACATATCCATCAGTGGGTTTGTTAAACCCTCTGTGTCTGGCCTTTTAGCTAAAAGCCCTTGGTTGAAATAGAGTCAAAGTCTCTAACCCAGAACATTGGTGGTGACTCAGATCCAGACAAGGACCCACACAACACAACACTACCACTACCCACACGCTTTTGTTGACCTTAGCATTTAAGTACGTTGACTGAAAGCAGAGAGAGCTGTTAAGATTACCACAGCCATAATGAGTAGAGCAACGCATCCCTTTTTCAAGACGTCTGATATTCTCAGCTAGTAGTATGAGGCTGATAAAGCACACCATGAGTGCTGTGGTCTAGAAGAAGCTGCAAACCATGGACATACTCACACTTGGCGTACAGACAGTCCATCATTGACTGCACTAGGTCCAGTTTGGCCTTGATAGAGAAGTTGATGAAGTTAGTGTCAACCAGGATGTGATAAGGAGGGCCCAACTGTGTATTATACTGGAAAAACAAGCACGAGGGATGCTGGGGGCTGCCAGGAAGACAAAGAATTGAAGTCAGTTAATTGCAATTAATCACATCTCCACTCTTACAGCTTGCACAGAACGAGAGAAGAGTAAAGAGCAGAAATAACACAAGGCAGCATGGCACAGTGACCGGCCAGGCCTCCAGTGCCTGCTCAGAAACGCTCATGGTTTCAGCCTACTGTGGCTCTCCCTCCCTCCCTCTTCTAACAAAGCGTTGGCAGCACTTACACCTCACGCTCCTTGATGGCACTCGGGTCCGCTTTCTTCTTAACCGGGACTTTGGCCCGATCCTTCTCGTTACTGCAACAAAACACAGACATCTGTGTGGGAGGGCGGAGAGGAAGGAGCGGCGGGATCCCCCTCCAGCCCCTACCAAGCGAGACACGGGGACACGGCTCCAGGGCCCCTCCACAGCCGTACTCACAGGCGGTGATCCCGGAGGCTGATCATGCGCTTCATCACCGCGTACTTGCGCGCCTTCTTCTGCTTCCCCTGAAACAAGACAGGCCGCGATGAGCCGGGCAAGGAGCGAGCAAGAGGGACAGCGGCAAGGAGAGACCGGGAGACACGGCACCGGACCGAGCCGGCATAGCTCGCCTCACCATGCTGCTACCACCGCCGCTGCCACCCCTGCCTCCGGTACCGCTTCACTTCCGGTGTCAAACAGTTCCGGTTCCCCCCTCCTTTCGGCGCCGCCGCCCTGCATCCCGCACTGCATCCCGCCCCGCCGGGAAGGCCCGAGAGCGGCGTCATTTCCGGCCGTCAGCCCGCGGCGGCAGGAGCTGCCGTCTGTCACACGCAGCCACGGGCCTGTTGCTGCCGCCGGAGCCCTCGGTAACGGTGCTGCCCGGCCTCTCCCGAGGGTTCGGGGCAACGGGATTGCGGGGTCTGGCGAGGCCAGCGGGGCTCCCGCTGTGAGGCAGCCGCCGTGCTCAGACGACCTCCCAGGGGGCCGGCCGGCCTGGCCGCAGGTGTCGGCAGGAGCGGCGCTGGCTGCCCTGCCGACGGTGCCGGGCCTCGCCGTTGTCCTTAGTGGGCCCAGTGCTACCACAGCGGGAGTCCACGTTCATCGGCGGCAGGCGACCTCCCCGGGTGGACCGCAGGCGAGGCTGGGTATCCCGGTGTGCGGGAAGGGCTGGCTCCGCTTCCGCAGCGGCGGCCTTTGCTCTCCCGGCAGGGGTAGCCGGGCCGCTGGCGCGATGCAGCGGGGGTCAGGGTGGGCCGGAACGGCTAGGGTGAGCAAAAAGGCCGCGAGGTTCGGGGGCCCAGGCTGAAGCAGGACAGGTGTGGGCTGAGGGAGCCACAGTGCAGCGGTCACTGCTTAGTGCTGCCCGGCAGGGAGCTTATGGGGGCCTAAAACTCTTTGGGCTGCTGTATTCGGAAGACTTGATGGAAGAAGGGGGTGGTGGGTTTTCCCCGTGGCTTTTGTCCTTAGCAGCCATTCATTGAGCCTGTTCAATGCCTTCTGTGCTGGATGGGCTTTTTTGCTGGTGGATGTGTGTGTTACTTAGAGTGAGAAGATACTGTGCCTTTTCAGTCTGAAGTGAGCCGTTATCCTGTGTGTGGCATGAGACACATGCTGCCTCTGGGGGATATTTGTGCTCATGGATCCAGAGGGTGTTCTGCACAAAGATGAAGGGTTCACTCAGCTTGGTTGGAGGAGGTGTTGTTAACCTGCAGAGAGCTTTTAAACCAATACTGCTTTGTAAGATTGGAACTTGCTAAGGGAGTTAAATTTAACAGTACACCAAAAAAACCCAAGGGGCACAGCAGATTTATTAAGACCTTAGTGGATTATTTGTGTGTAGCGTGTCTCCAGCTGCCCCTGGAGCCCTATGAGTGTGCTGTTACTGCATCCTTTGTTGTGTACAGCTGTGTGTTTCCTTCTGGAGCTTTGCACTGTGCTCTTCTGGTTTTGTGGCAGCAGTAATAAAAAGAAATTCCTATTCCTGCTTGACTTGAGAGAAGCAACAGCACTGATTTATGATTTGTGGTTCTGTGCTGTTTATCACAAGTATGTAATATTTCTCTTTGGTTGATTCACCTTCTTTTGGTTCATTTTTTTTATTCACATTCTTTTGGTTGATTCCTCTTGGTTTGATTCATTCCTTTCTNACAAGTATGTAATATTTCTCTTTGAATCAGACCCCTTGGTTTGATTCATTCCTTTCCACACCCTATTTTTCCTGCAGATAGCAGATCACCACTGCTTGTTTTGTCCTTGCATTAACATCACTAAGACCTGTTGGACAATCTGTTGTTTTTTCCAGCCTAACTGTGATGGAATCTTACAGTGCTGGTGTTCAGAATAGCTTCCAGGATGCTTAGCTGGCAGTTCATAGAACAGATACTGTCTTAATTTAGATTTGTGTTCTGATAGTGACAATTTACCTTGGATAAGAGCTGCTAGCAATGAGGCTCTTTTCCATTGTTGAAGCTGCTGGCAGTGTGTGTGTTAGAGGGAAGTTGATTGTATGACAACCACTTCAGCTCTGCTGGCCACCTGCCTTGTTTACTGCTTCATGTAGAGATAATAAACTAAGTTGCCTTGCTGATTGAGGAACATAACTAATTCCCTGTGCCCAGTAAGCACTGAAACTCTGCAGCCCGGATCAAGACTCCAAATGACTTAGAATCATTGTTTCAACTACAAGAGCTTATTTCTCTTTTGATGCTTTTGCGAGAGAGGCTGGGTGCCTTTAGTGTGCTGGACGGAAGAGGAAGAGTTACAGACTGCAGTAGAAACAGCTTGAATAGTTGAAACCTCAAGGTCAGTTTTGTGGTGATGGGGTTTTGGGTGATAGGAGGAGACTAGATCTGCAGGGTGGTGAAGGGAGGTCTCATACGTTTATCAAATGTTGATAAGTATCTGTGAAATTGCTCAACTCCAAGTCTTTCACTAGCAGACCAAGCTGAAGCAGAGTTTAAACCAGGCATTTATAGTTCATCTCAGCTAGATGCTGTGAAAGAACTAACATATCAAAACAATTGCTAGGATCTTTGATTCATAATATACTTGAGTGAGTTTAGAAACCTGAAGCTTCATCAAATGAGAGAACTTGTGGCCTCTGTGGACTCCCAACACCGTTCACTCAAGCAGAGGAGATAATTAAATAGCTGAGTGGGTGGTATTTTCTTTGAGATGTGAGGGAGGAAAGGAGTCTGACTTGCTTCTGTAGTGCAAAGAGCTCTGCAGAGTCTGATTTGTCAGTTTTTATATGTGCTAGAAAGCTGAGGGGAAGTGTGCAAAAGCAGGCAGGTCTGTATGGCTGTGGGAATGGAGGGAGATAAGAGACATCTGAAGTGGAAGGGAGATGAGTGGGGAGCAAGAAGGAAGTGGTAAGATGAAGCGCAGGAGGAGCGCATCACTTACATTCCCACAAGAGGCAACTGTCTTTAGAGACAGTTGCTGTGGTGAGACTGGGTCTGTTCACTTCATTCTCACTTGTTATATAATCTATGTTCTGATTGTGTTGGCTCTGTGGCTTTTGTGGCTTATGACCTGGGTTTTTTGAGGCAGCATCAATCCTTGTTCTTAATATTTGAATGTTTTTCTATCTCAGTCCTAACAGCAGACTGAAGCTCAGTTACTACAATGGACTAAAACAACAGCAATGAAAGGCTAGTTTTTGTGTTGGGATATAAGCCTTTTAGCATCTTTTTCTTTTCTTAGGTTAGCTGCTCTGTGGAAACAATAAGCTCATGCAGCACTGCAGGCCTGGGGAAGTGTGGCTGGAAAGCAGCCTGGCTGAAAAGGACTTGAGAGTTCTAATTGACAGGCAGCCAGCAGTGTGCCCAGGTGGCTGAGAAGGCCAATGGCATTGTAGCCTGCATTAGAAGCTACACCAGCAGGAGGGAGGTGATTGTCCTCTATATTCAGCATTAGTAAGGCCACACCTTGAGTAAAGGGTCCAGTTTTGGGCACCTCAGTACAGGAGGGACCTAGAGGTGCTGAAGTGAGGCAGAGGAGGAGAGCAACAAAGCTGGGGAAGGGTGTGGAGAACAGGTCTTGTGAGGAGTGATTGAAGGAGCTGGGACTCTTTAGTTTGAGGAAGAGGAGGTTGAGGCGAGACATCACTCTACAGCAACCTGAAAGGACATTGTAGAGAGGTTGGTCTCTTCTCACAGGTAATTAATGACAGAGCCAGAGGGAATGACTTCAAGCTGCAACAGGGGAGGCTTAGACTAGACATCAGGGAAAAAAAAATCATCATGGAAAGAGTGGTTGAGCACGGGAATAGGCTACTCAGGGAGGTGATTGAGTCACCATCCTTGGATCTGGTCAAGAGTCACTTAGATGTGGTGTTACGGGATATAGTTTAGGGGTGAACTAGTAGAGTAGTGTTAATGGTTGGACTCAGTGATCCAAAGGGTGTTCTCCAACCTGAATGATTCTGTAAATAGACCTCTAGTTCTGGGGAAAAAGCAGGGTGAGAATAGTACATGGCATTTTGGGGGCTGTGGAGTCTTGAAGGTCCTCATGAACATCACAGGAGTTCTGTTGTGTGAAACCCCACAAACGAGGTGAAACTTACGGAGGCAGGTTATGTTTTGTTCCATCTGTTTCAGTGGGTCAGTCATGTAATGAAAGGAGGTTGTGATGGGTGGAGCACATCATCAACAGTGGTAGCAACTTCTCTATGGGTTTAACGTCTACTGATAACTCTCATCTTCAGCTTCTCATGTGCTGCTACTTGATAGATTAGTCTACAACAGAGAGGTCTGACATTTCTCTTGTTTCTTTGTCTTTTTGCAGAGAAAGTAGGAAGTACCAGGCTGCAGAGAGCAGTCCTGTAGGACAACCCTTTTCCACAAAGAGGAAGGAATTGCTGTGTTCAGGTCCTCGCATTTCAGCAGCGACTATGATGAAAGCTCCACGAGTTTCTCTTTTTGTAATAACCTTCTGTATGAGCTCTTCTTGCTGATGTTTGCCCTGCTCCTAGGCACAAAGAGAAAGAATGCTGAGGAATGGATACTCCCTGTTTATCTTTTAGAACATGGGCGCTTATGTAAAGGTATGGGATGGTTTTTTGTCTGGAAAGATGCAATATCTGTGGAGGCTAGCAAAGGGTATTTGTTGGGCTGGAAAATCTTGGCCATTGTTGAGGGAAACACCTCATTTAAGCTTTCAACACCCTGATGTCCATTGCTGTTGCTGTGGGGATGACTGGTTAATAACTCTGCATTTGTTTAATTAAAAAAAAGCAAAACCAGCATGAGTGCCCAGCACAGCTTCTCGCTAGCTGAATGGTGGCATGGAGAGCTGCAATGAATCATATAATCATTGTGGCTGGAAAGGACCTTCGGGATCATCAAGTATGCCCCTCATCCTAACATCTCCCTAACCCCTAGACCATGGCCTCAAGTGCTCTAGCTACTTGTTTTTTAAAGACCCCAAGGACAGTGACTCCATCACCTCTCTGGGCAGTCTGTTCCAGTGCCCAGTCACTCTCTCAGTAAAGAACTTCTTCCTAAGATCCAATCTAGACCTCCCCTGATGCAACTTGAGGCCATTTCCTCATGTCCTATCATCAGTAATTTGTGAGAAGTGGCCAGCACCAGCCTTGCTACAACCTCCTTTTAGGTAGCTGTAGAGAGCAATAAGTTTTCCTCTCAGCTGCCTCATCTGTAGGCTAAATAACCCCAGTTCCCATAGGGCCTGTTTGCCAGAGCTCTCTCCAGCCTTGTTGCCCTTCTCTAGCCCTGCTCCAGCAACTCAGTGTCCTTATCCTGTGTTACCCAAAACTGGAGCCAGTACTCAAAGTCCAGTTTCACAAGTACAGGGGCACCATCACCTCCCTGCCCCTGGTGGTTACACTGTCCCTGATACAGGCATAAACAATAAAAGGTGAATTGCCTGTCACACATGGCTCTTGCTGTTACTCTTCTTCCATCAGTCAGCTCTGTCTTACCAAGCAAACAGCATGCTGTTCTGGGTGTGGGCTTTCTCTTACATGTTTATGTAATAGTCCCCTCAGTGAGAACTGGTTTCTGTGTTGGTGTCTCTCAAACTTGCTGTAATCTCGAGAGTGTACAAAACCACAGAGTGAGCTTGGGCATTCATCAGCAAGAGTTGCAGCAGAGGCTTTACTTTGCAGCACTGAGTAGGAGAATAGAGATGGGCTGGCTTCCATTTCCAGTTGCATTTAGCAACACAGCTTTACACAGCAGAGGGCAAACCAATGAATTCACCTCTACCCTAGAAGGATTCTGTTTGTACTTGGCAAATGGGACAGGAGGGGAGAGACCATTCCAAACCTGACTGGAGCAGGCACAGCCCACCTCACCATGCTGCGATTGCCACCTCTGCTTCCGGTGGTTATCTGCAACCCTCCTGTGCCGTAACTTGTTCTTGTAAGGTTGCTGGGTGAAGGTCAGCTCCTGTCTGTGCCGCTTGTGGCTCTATGATGTGTTTTTGCACCAGAGTAGAAGTTAACTTTACCACCTCCTTGCTTCTGCAAGTTACAGAGTGAGGATGAGTGGCTTTTGGCCACTACTGTTGAATCACAGAATTACTGAGTTTGGAAAAGCCCTCTGAGCTCAGCCAGCCCAGTGTGCTAAAGGCTACAGCTAGGCTGTTCTTCAACACCTCTGGGGATGGGGATTCCACCACTTCCCTGGGCAGTCTAATAACCCTTTCTGGGAGGAAGATCTTCCTAGTGTCCAACTTAAAACTCCCATGGCAGCTTCAGGCCCTGCCCTCTTGTCAAAGTTAATGAAAAAAGCTGCAAAAAGCAGCTGCTTCTTGCACTACTCTCACTGTTTTCTGAGGAGATCATTTTGTCCTCATGGAGCCCTGAATGTGAATGAGAATCTCTAATAGAGGGAGAACTGTTCCTTGTAGCATGTAGTACTGTTTGCACGTTTTAGAGTCTAATGAAACAACGCTTTAGGGATGTCCTTGGGAAGGTAGCTGACCAATAGGTATTTGTCCTAGAAATCATCATTAAATTTAAGCAGATGTTTGAAAGGAGGTGCCCTTGGACTGGACTTGGCTTCTTTTGTGTTCTAGATGCAGCTGTGATTCTCGGCTGTGAGTCTCATTGAAGGGACCTGATGTTCTACATCATTGGTAAGTGGTGGAAGAGCAGTCACTGTATTTGTTAACCTCTTCACAGGCTTCAGAATGGTTTCTTGATAGCCTCACCCGTGCTGCTGCAACCACCCGCCTTGTTCTCTCCTTGTTGCAGGTGGGATCACGGTATCTGTGGTAGCTTTCTTCTTCACCATTAAGTTCCTCTTTGAGCTTGCCGCACGTATAGTCAGCTTCCTTCAGCATGAGGACCGGGAACGCCGAGGGGAGCGAACTATTTATGACTATGTGCGAGGCAACTACCTGGATCCCCGGACCTGCAAAATCTCCTGGGATTGGAAGGACCCCTATGAGGTGGGCCATAGCATGGCCTTCCGAGTGCATGTAAGGGAATATTTCTGTTTCCATGCAGTTGTAGGGCAGGAGCAAAAGTCTGAGCTGGGTTTGGGCTCTTCATATTTTTCTTGGGGCTAGGCTGGATGTCACTTAGGAAAAGGAAAGCTATACGTTTGTCTTCTGCCTTGTGTAACAGTGTTGCAGAGCTCTTTAAGTGCCTATCTGAAATTTGCACTTCCTAAAATCTAATCTCCCTCTCTAGAATCTTCTGAAGAGCTGAAGAAGAACAGGCACATTCTGTCTACCTCTTCTTATACTGGGAAGTGACTGGGCTGAACTTTACCTGCTACAGCTCTTGGTGCTTGGTTATGCAGCTGAAGTTGGGATCCTGGGAGGGGGCATTTTAGCAGCCCAAGAGCTGTAAAGCTTAAAGGCTGCTCCAAAATTGAGTGTTACTTGGTCTGACCTGGAACAGCCTGCTGAGAACTCTTCATTTCCCTTTTAATCCCAAAAGTTCAAGTGTAGGGGACTTGGATGACTGTATCAGATTAATGAGGGGTCTGGACACTGAATATTTGTAGCTACAGGAGAAAGCTTAAATGGATTTTGCTGGGCTCATGTGCCCACCTGTCTGCCCACCCTCCCTGCCCAGCAGAGTGTGAAAATAAGAATGAAATGTCAGCTTGCCATACCCACCCCCCTTGGGAATGCAAGGAAAACTCCTTCTGCTTGAGGGTTGTAACACCAGGACAGGTAGCAAAAAAGAACTGAGGGGGAAAAGGACTTTCTGTGTGCCTGCTGTTTAAGTTTATTCCCTTCACTGTGCTGGCTCTCACTCATGGCAGCTCCAGCAACATGCTCTTCCCCTTTGTGCTTGTCACCTGTCTTTATGGCCCTTTTTTCATACACAGGAGCTGTTGCATGCACTGGTTTCTCTTAGCAACAGTCAAGATCTACGCTTTTGGCTGCTTGCCCCCCCTTATTTAGACACAGGGCAGAACAGTAGCCTTTTGCTGCATGCACGCTTGCTGCAGATGTTCAGGCAGCATCTGGCCCACAAGCTGCTGGCTCTTGAAGAGCTGGGTATATAGGGTTTCAAGGTATAGTACTTTCTTGGTAAGGAAGTACTGCTTCACAGAATCATTTAGGTTGACAAATACCTTCAGGATCATCAAGTTCACCACTTAACTGTGTTCCCCAACATGGGAACATTCCTGTGGCTTTGGAACCCCTCCAGGGCTGGTGACTACTCCCCTTCCTGGGCAGCCTGTTTCAAGGCCTGATGACCCTTCCAGTGAAAAAGTATTCCTAATATCCAATGCAAACTTTCCCTGATGCAGCTTGAGGCTGTTCCCTCTTGTTCTGTCACCAGTCACCTGTGCCACTTTACCATCTCCTTTCAGGTAGATGCACAGTGATAAGGTCTGCCCTCAGCCTCCTCTTTTCCAAGCTAAACAGCCCCAGCTCCGTCAGCCAATCCTCATAGGATCTGTGCTCCAGACCCTTCACCAGCTTCACCTTCTCTGGGCCCACTCCAGCACCTCAATGCCCTTGTATTGAGGTGCCACGAACTGGACTCAGTACTGAAGGTGTGCTCTCACAAGTTCAGAGTACATGGGCACCATCACCTCTGTGTTCCTGCTGGCCATACTATTGCTGATACATGCCAGGATGCCATTGGCCTTCTTGGCCACCTGGGTACACTGCTGGCTTCATGTTCAGCTCCTGTCCATCAGCACCACCAGGTCCTTTCCTGTAGAGCAGCTTTCCATCCTGTCCTCCTCAAGAAGCTGTGTTGTGTTCTGCGATTGCGTGGCGGATCACTTTGGTGACTGAGCTGCCTGTGGTTTTATGTTTAAGTTCATGGTCATGCTTCCTAAGCAGTACAGACTGGGTCAGCTTCTCAGGTCAGCACCCTCTTCACACTGTTTTCTGTAACAACATAGTGAGAGCTTTTCCATAGCTTAGCTGTGTGATGGGACAACATCAGCTGGTTTCCCTGAAGCAACGTGGCTTTGCTTTTTCCCTTTAGGTAGCGGGTTCTTCTGCTTTGTGCTCTGATACTGCACTAACAGAGCAAAGAATATCTAGAGGCGTGTTCTTTTCAGGGCACTCATTTCTATGCCAGCACAAGAGACGTGAGTCTGTCCAATGCTTGCTTTGTCTCTGGTTTTGCCTCAGGGAACACAGTCTGTGTGATAGAGCTGGCTAGTTTGGTTTTCCCTTTGCTGAGCTGGGATTCTTGCCTTTGTTTCCCTGAGGCAACTTGCTTTCTCTTCCTCTGTGCATTGCATATTTTTGCTGACTGAGACTTCTCCATTTCTCATGCAGTTATTCTATAAAAATGGGCAACCCTTCTCTGCTCACCGGCCTGTGGGGCTGCGAGTTCACATCTGTCATGTGGAGCTAGCAATTGATATTCCTGTAACCCAGGAAGTTCTTCAGGAGCCTAATTCCAACGTGGTGAAAGTGGCTTTCACTGTGCGTAGGGCTGGGAGATATGAGATCACTGTAAAACTTGGTGGCTTGAATGTGGCGTACAGCCCCTACTACAAAGTGTTTCAGCCAGGTAAGGTCTGAGTGGCACTGTAATCATTGAAAGTAGATTCGGAGGTGTATGAAGCAGTTAGGTAAATGTATTTCCAGCTACAATAGGCATGTGACAGGGAAAGGGTTACCCTTCACTGCTTTCCTCTTGCCACATGTGGATCGCACCAATAGATTCCTGACTAAAACACACTTGTAACTGTCGGTACACAGCAAACTAGAAACTGCCTTCCCAAGGAAGTTGTTTGTGCTGCTGAAAGGGCTCCTGAAGGACTTGTGGTGTTCTGTTTGTAGTAGTTTTGTGACCCATCATGATGAACAAAGTGCCTTCTGCAAGTGTGGAGTTATCAACTAGAAATTCTTCCTTTTTTTGAATACCCTACTCTATTCCTTTTAAGCTCATGGAGCTTTGATACTTCTAATTCTACACTTCTATACAAACATTTCCTTATTATCCATTTAAAATGGTGTTCTACTCTAATTTTTTTCACCTCAGTTGGCATCTTTCATTTCATATACGTGTTAATTGAGAGTACCTTCACTCCATTGCATTCAGAGCAGACACAAAGCTTGCTAAGATACCCTTTCAGAAGGAGGAGGCTTAGGGTTAACTCATATACCCTCCAGAGCTGAAGTTTGTTGGGCAAGGTGAATTTGCAGGCTTCCTCAGATATCAGCTGATTTGTATTTTGTTTATGTGGTGAGAGCAGCTTCTTGAGCTGAAGATTTAAGTGGTGGAAATGCCCTTCTTTAGAAGGCTAGGAACTGGACTTGCAACATTTGGTTTCTATTTTAATTTGCACAGAATTCACACAGGTTGGAGAAGACCTTCAAGGTCACTGAATCCAACCTTGACTTAACCCTACTAACCTACCTCTAACAACCCATTGCTAAACCATGTCCCTGAGCACCACATCCACATGGTTCTTAAACACCTTCCGGGCTGGTGACTCAAGCATATTATTGATAGAACTTTTGTGCAAAGCAAGAATAAAACCTAGATTGGTTTGGTGTGATTTCTAAGAGCAGGCTGTAAGCTCAGTGTGTAACACTGTAAAAGGCAAACCCCACGTACCACACCATTTATTTCAGTGCTCAGATACCTCTGATTTTGAATGTGGAGACCCAGAACGTGTTTAGGTTTGATCTGTTTGCAAGCACGTTGTACCCCAGTTACTCTTCCTTTGCTTCTTTCTAGTTTCACTTTATTTGACTAAACTGTTGTTTGCTTCAGGGATGGTGGTTCCTTCCAAAACCAAAATTGTGGGCCATTTCTCCACTCTGGTGCTGACCTGTGGGCAGCAGCACACTCTGCAGATAGTTCCCAGAGATGAGTATGACAATCCCACCAGCAATTCTGTGTCCCTGATAGATGAGCACAATTACAGCCTCTCCATCCATGAGGTGAGTGCAACCTCCTCCCTTGTTCTTGGCTTCTGGTGAACCTGCAGAGCTCCCTTCGTTAATTTGTTATCTGTATAGCTGGGCCCTCAAGAAGAAGAGAGCTCTGATGTTGTGTTTGAGAAATCTGTGACATCCAATCGGCAGACCTGTGAAGTGTTCTTCCGACTCACCTTGCATTCCCGGGGGTGTTTCCGTGCCTGCATCTCCTACCAGAACCAGCCTATAAGCAATGGTGAATTTGACATCATAGTTCTAAGTGGTGAGTGGAAAGTGACTTGGTATTGATTCTCAGGGTGTCCTCTTACAAGATGCTTTGCACACTGAAGTAGCAGAGGTAACTGTGGCTTCCCTGCAGGCTAGCCATGCTTAATTGCATGCCATTTGTTTAAAATTATTAATTTCAATTTTTTATTACTCATTTTAAAATGAAAATGCTGCTGACGACAGAGCTGTCTTGAAGCCTGGTGTTCTCTGTTCTGTCAGCAGCTACAAGCATGTGTGTTTTCTCTGGAACTAGCCAATTTTTGTTGCTTGCTAGCAGTTGGCATCTGAGTGATGCTGGTATAAACTATGTAATAAACCATGCCATCAGTGAGCCAGCCATGTATTATATGTTATGCAGTGTGGGTGAAGAACACTGCATGTAACATATCTGCCTTTTTTTATACAACTTAGTAATTCCTGATTTCTTCAGGAGCGAGCCAGTCTGCAGTGTGACTGTCAAGTGCTTATACCCTCAGGCTAGTGTTCCGAGAGAGGTTCTTCGTGCTGTTTCCCTTTTTATGTTCGACCAATCACTGTCTGAAGCCAGGACAGACAAACTGCTGTCTTGAAATATTTTCATCCTTCTCTTGATTATCAGATTTTCACTTGACCAGGTTTTCATTTGTAGTCTTTCGTTTAAAACCATAGCAACTCATTTGGTGGTGGTCTGGGGATTCTTTTCTTTTTTTGTTTCTGGTCTCCCTTAAAATTTACACCAACTCTTTTATATCTGTTTCCCTCAGAGAATGAAAAGAACATTGTAGAACGTAATGTGTCCACCTCAGGTGTCAGTATTTACTTTGAAGCCTACCTTTATGATGCTCCTAGTTACACCAACACTCAGTGGCAACTTCCACCAACACACCTGAGCTCCTCCCAGGGCCGTCCTTCTACTGCGGCTGAGGATGAAGACGATTCTCCTTCTGACAGCCAAACCCCTGAGAAAGTGAAGAAACCTAAAAAAGTTTACTGCTATGTATCACCCAAGGTAGATATCAGAGCTACCCAGCTTAAGCACACATTTCAAGCACGCTGCAACCGCAGAACTTCTTTGTGCCCTGACATTTTACCTCCAGATTTTAGTTAAAGAAAGAATTGCCTGAGCCTGGCCAACACCCATGGAGCTCCTGACTGTGAATAACGTGAAAATGATCCTTGAGGTTGCAGGGCTCCCTGCGTCTTTGTAGGTCAGATCCAAAGCTGATAGATACTCAGTTTGCCTTTCCTTTGCTCTGTAAGGTGAGACCTGCAATTCCCTTTCTCAATTTCTGATATTTGTAGATCAGAACTTGGAGAGAGTCTCAGATTTTCTATCTTTGCCCTGTTTCTTGAGCATTTTGGTGAAAAAAGCAGGGGGAAGGTCATAAGCCAAAGGGTGAATATGTAGGTATGCACAAGGTTCAAGCTAGTCAAAAGAAACAGGGTAGTTTCTCTAGAGTAAGAGTATGTTACTAGAAACTATTGCTTGTTACTGCCTAGGAGTATTTGCCAAACTAGAAAGAAAATTGGACTAAATTACTAATAAATTTGTTAATGAATGTATTTTGAAATGTGCAGTGATAAACATCAAAGTGAAATGCTGACGCAGGAATGGCTTTCTTGATGGAGAAAGAGGGCTGTAAAACAGCTGTAGGATGGTGTTGCTTAGAGATTTTGAAATGTGTTACATGCAGCTCTTAAGAATACATGCTGGTTCCTCATCATCTCAGCACCCTTTCGTCCATGGGGTATAGTTCTGGACTTTTGTGCTCCTGTGTTACGGTACCTGGTAGTAAAACCCTGTCCCTGATCACTGCATCCAAATGATTTTGAGTCAACCCCCTCCCTGGGGAGCCTGTTCCAGTGCTTAACAGCCTTCACTGTAAAGGAGTTCTTCCTAATATCCAGCCTAACCCCCCCCCCCGCAACCACCT
>VZRI01004992.1:210875-229503 GCA_013397515.1 Upupa epops | reverse complement strand
TCCAGCATCTCAATGTCCTTTGTGTATTGAGGTGCCCAAAACTGAACCCAGTACTCAAGGTGAGGACTCGCCAGGCAGGGTACAGGAGTAGTCTCACCTCCGTAGTCCTGCTAGTCACACTATTAGTGATGCAAGCCAGAATGCTGGTTGATATTCAGCTGACTGCTAGTCAGTATACCAGGGNCCCAGCTCTCTCAGTCATTCCTCATAGGGCCTGTTTCCAAATTCTTCACCAGTCTCGTTGCCCTACTCCAGCATCTCAATGTTCTTTGTGTATTGAGGTACCCAAAACTGAACCCAGTACTCAAGGTGAGGACTCACCAGGCAGGGTACAGGAGCAGTCTCACCTCCGTAGTCCTGCTAGTCACACTATTAGTGATGCAAGCCAGAATGCTGGTTGATATTCAGCTGACTGCTAGTCAGTATACCAGGGTCCCTTTTCACCAGGCAGCTCCAGCCACTGCTCCCCAAGTCTGTAGAGCTGCAGGGTGTTGTTATGACTGAAATTCAGGATCCAACGCTTTCCCTTGAACCTCATACAATTGGCTTTGACTCGTTGATCCAGGCCCTTCTGTAAAGCCCCACTACCCTCCAGCAGGTCAACATTCCCTCCCAACTTGTTGTCATCTGCAAACTGACTAAGGATGTATTTGATCCCCACATCCAGGTTGTTGAGAAAGATGTTAAACAAGAGTNCAGGGTCCCTTTTCACCAGGCAGCTCCAGCCACTGCTCCCCAAGTCTGTAGAGCTGCAGGGTGTTGTTATGACTGAAATTCAGGATCCAACGCTTTCCCTTGAACCTCATACAATTGGCTTTGACTCGTTGATCCAGGCCCTTCTGTAAAGCCCCACTACCCTCCAGCAGGTCAACATTCCCTCCCAACTTGTTGTCATCTGCAAACTGACTAAGGATGTATTTGATCCCCACATCCAGGTTGTTGAGAAAGATGTTAAACAAGAGTGCCCCTAGTACTGAGCCCCAGGGAATACCTCTCTTGACTGGCTGACAACCGGCTTTGACTCCATTGAACACAACTCTTTGGGCTTGACCATCCAGCCAGTGTTTGTGTAATTTCATGGCTGTGGCTGGGTATCTCCATGTGTGCCTAGAGCATCTGTCTCTGGGGAGACATGTACAGCAAATAACTCTTACTATGCTGTTATTTTCTTATGTGGCTGCTCTTCATATTTGCTTTATTTCTGGACAAGTGCTGCATGTCATTTGTTTCTGATCATTGCAGGTTGAATAGGCTCATGTGTGAAATGGGGTTGATGGTTTGTCTAAAGACGCTGAAAGCTCTTAGCTTGCTCTCCTGAAGGCTAACATTGATAGCTTTGTGTTGTGACAGAAATGCCCTAAGACAGTCCTGAAATTAGTCTTCCTAGAGCATGTAACAGAATCACTGTTGCCTTCCAGTCAGACCAGTGATGTCCTACTGAACACAGTTGCTTGCTGCTGTAAAAGATGAGCTATATTGAGGTCTCACATGCAGTATAAATGCACACTGTAGCCTTCATAGCATAGCTAGGATTGATTGGGACCTTTAAAGATCATCTAGTTCCAACCCCCTTGCAGAGGCAGGGATGCTTGCACTAGATCAGGTTACTTGGGGCCCCATCCAACCTGGCCTTGAACATTTCCAGGGGTGGAGCAGCTGCAACTTCCTTGGACAACCTGTTCCAGCCTCTCAGCACCCTCACACAGGAAAGAATTGTTTCCTAATGTCCAACCTCAGTTTCTCCCCTTCAAGTCTCTGACCCTTTCCCCTTGTCCTCTCACTACCACCCATGTCAAAAGCCCTACCCCAGCTTTCTTGTAGCCTCCTTCAGCTATTGGAAAGTTGCTCTAAGGTCACCTGGGAGCCTCCTCTTCTCCTGGCTGAGCAACAACCCCAGCTTGCTCAGCCTGTTGTCATAGGAGAGGTGCTCCAGCCCTCTGATCATTTGAGTTGCCCTCCTCTGGGTGTGTTCCAGGAGTTCTGTGTCTTGCTGACAAGTTGCTTAGAGTTTTGTGCAGCCTTCAGTGTTTTTAAGTATTATGCCAGAAGATGTCACCACGTGTTGCAGAAACCTCTCTGCAACAGGTTGGAGGAAGATCTGGCCTTAGGGATTTGCCCTGTGCCTCACGTGTTTTAGGGACAACCCTTAACTGATGTGTGACCTTTTAACATTTTCCCTTCCTTGTGCTTACTTAGCAATTCTCAGTGAAAGAATTCTACCTGAAGATCATTCCGTGGCGCCTCTACACCTTTAGAGTATGTCCTGGCACGAAGGTGAGCCTATTTCCACACAGCTGTTGCCTCACCTCCACGTTTGTTGTTGGCTTGGAGTCCTTTAATCATGAGAAAGATCATCTAGTTCAAGCAGCCTCTTTTTTTTGCATAAAATTGAACTCTGAAATTCCCTCTCAGTACCTAAATTCATAGAATACTTAATGAATACGAGCCGATGGGACCACTTCCTCCTGTCTTTGCTCCCAAAGCTAGGAGAAGAATCTTGAGTCCTTGCTGTAATGCTGTGATTGTGTCCACCAAACCCCCTAGGCTTAGGCTGTGGAGTTTGAAGAAACTGGAGTCTGGATGCTTAAAATAGTGGTGGTCTTAACCGCCTCTTCCTGGGTCAGCAGAAAGAATCTTAAGAGGGAGGGTGGTGTTGCTCTGTAGTGAGCATGCTGTGCCTTCTGCATGATGGCTTTACCCTTTTCTTGCATCTTTCTCCTGCCAGTTTTCATACCTTGGTCCCGATCCTGTGCACAAATTATTGACGCTGGTCGTAGATGATGGCATCCAGCCCCCTGTGGAGCTCAGCTGCAAGGAGAGGAACATCTTGGCAGCCACTTTCATTCGCTCTCTGCACAAAAACATAGGTAAGGGGGCAGTGGGAGGGGTACAACAGTCAGAAGTGTAGTTAGCACTTGAGTGTCTGCTAGTTTCTAGGGGGGAATTGCCAGCACTGGCAAGAGCTCTGATTCCTAGAGTACCTACTCAGGTAGGTACTCTGGTGCTGGTAGGAAATACTTTATCATACCAGTTGCTCCTGTTCAGTTTGGCCTTTCTCTCAGACCCTTTAAAAGTGCTCCTCTGAGTATTTTGGTGTCAGCAAGACTAATTGCAAACTGTCTTTAGGGTTCTTTCTCCAAACCTTGCTGTAATAAACTCATTGCTAGGCTGTAAAGCAACCTGTGCAGTTAGTCTTTGGAATGTGTTCTAGATCTTTGAGATGCTAACAGCTCAGGCCTGACCTAAGTTGCTGCTCTTCTCAGGAGGTTCAGAGACCTTCCAGGACAAAGTGAACTTCTTTCATCGAGAGCTCCGTCAGGTGCATATGAAAAGGCCTCACTCAAAGGTCACACTGAAGGTCAGCCGTCACTGTCTGCTGGAGTCGGTGAGTGTATATATTGCTTAGCCCAGTGCTTCCTCCACCTTTCCTCTGCTCAGTGCCTAAAGAAATCCAGACTGACATGTGTTAGGGCAGCAGTGCCAAACATGACTAGTCCTTCTGATTCAAGGCAGGTGCCAGTAGATGGCTTGAGAGAGGGGGAAAATAAAATCTCAAGGTAGCCCCTCTGTGTTCAGGTTTAGTGTTGTATAGGAGGCTGTTTCTTCTCTCCAGCCAGTAGGATGAGATCGGTTTCTTAACTCTTGAGGAAACTCCAGCTCTGATAATTTTCTTAGGACTTAGTCACAGGCTAAATCTAGCCCTGAGAAATGCCTAAGGTAAATGTACACATAGTGTTTACAACCAGGAAACCTGCTGGTGCTGTTCTGTTCCCACTTGACATTGGACTCTGTCTACCTGGACCAGATTTGTCAGCAGATCCTAGAGCTCTGACTGTTGTGGTTCAAGGAGATAAGCTGTCAAGTCAGCTGTTAATGACTTGCATCGACAGGTTTCTAGTAGTGATTCAGTGATGATGCTTTCTATTCTTGCATTCTATATTTAACATAAATCTTGTTTATATGTCTCTATATTTTATATTTTCTAAAATATTGTATATTTTTGTAGAGTCCTTGAGCTAAGTCTTCACTTCACATTTGTATAATAAAGTTCTTAA
The DNA here is from genome assembly GCA_013397515.1 of Upupa epops. Taxonomy (NCBI): domain Eukaryota; kingdom Metazoa; phylum Chordata; class Aves; order Bucerotiformes; family Upupidae; genus Upupa; species Upupa epops. The sequence continues at coordinate 225,448 of VZRI01004992.1, read as the reverse complement.
GTGCTGCTTTAAGTACAGCGTACACAGGGTAGGCAGTTATCCTTAGTGCTTCCAGATGTGTTGCACCATGGTACAAGGACGGAAAGGATCTCTGGGGAAAACAGGGCTGGCTGGGATTTCTCTTGATTTGCACTTAATAAATCAGTGATTTGGAAGACTTTCTGTGTTGGTGCACAGCTTGCTGCAAAATTACTTCACTTCTTAGCAGTGTCGCTGTGATTGTTATTCCTGCTGTTTTGGAAATTCCTGAACTGTCATCAGCACTGCTGTTACAGCCCAGTAAGACAAATTAAACCCCATAAATGATAAATGGAAGCTTTCATGTCCAAGGTTGGGCACAAGAAATGTGACCCAGAGGTGTGACTTAGTGACATACTCTAACCTGTTGGAAGATGAGCTGAGCCATAGCTACTGTTATCACCAAGGACTGCCACACAGCTTTTCCTGACTCAGAACCCAGGAGGTTCTATACACTTGAAAGACTTTGTTCATTTTTGCATCATATGATCTCGGGGGACCCTTTGAACTCTTTTTCTAATGCTCTCTGAAGCATTCCTCTCTTAATTCATGGGCTGAGCAAACAGAACTCCTTTCCCCCAAGCATTTTAATACCTTAACCAATGCCATGCTGCAGCCTTGAGAGGTATGCGACTTGCTGTGAGAAGATCTCGTGGAACTGTGCTAATGTGGGTAGTCTCCTAATAGAAAACAAGAAGCTGAATTCTCTACCTTGGGACACGTAGGAATTAGACCTTAGCAGTTCCTAACTCTCACTCTTATACTTGAGAATACCAAGAATACCAATTTCTTGGGTTTTGTGTGGCTTGACTCGTCGATACACATGTGCAGGATTGCGTGTCGGTTGTGGGGTGCCGAGCAGAAGCAGTTGCTGCTATTTTGCTTTTTGTTTTGTTTTTTGTTTCTTTTATTTTGCAGTCTTTTAAAGCAACTCGAAATTTTTCTGTTTCTGACTGGAGCAAAAACTTTGAAGTGATTTTTCAGGATGAAGAAGGTGAGTTAATCCTGTGAATTTATCTGAGGAGGAATTGAAAGGAATGGTGGCAGAGCAGATTAAGTCTAAAATTCTGGTTTCTTGTAGTATGGCTGTCCTTGGTGGCTTGCCAGCCTTTTTACTTCCTCACATGTGTTAGTGAATTCTCCTGCTGGCACTGGTATATCTCTACTGAAGCCCAAATAAAAGATGTTAGGACTAGGTGTGGGAGCAGAACCTGGAGTTCTGGAGTCTTTGTTTACTATTGTTTTTCCTCTGGAGCTGTTATGTCAGGTAATACTGAGCAGCATACATTGTCTTGAGTGAATGATTCATGGATGACCAAGCTTGTTTTATCTTGTAGCTCTGGACTGGGGAGGCCCACGCAGAGAGTGGTTCGAGCTCATCTGTAAGGCACTGTTTGATACCACCAATCAACTCTTTACTCGCTTTAGTGATAACAACCAGGCCTTGGTGAGTCTGCAGTCTCTATGTTAAATGCACAGAGATGCTGATGGTTAAAAATGCTGCTGCTACTAAGCACTGTGCAACCTTACTCTTCCTTTAGCTTTCCTGCTGAGTTACTACCAGTGCCTTTCTCAAAGTTGTGCTTAATAATCTTAACCTTTTGAAGTGTCTAAGAACTGGCTGGATAAGCAGCAGATACACAGCTCATTAGGGGTTGTAAGGGACTCCCAGGAGCCATTGGGTCCAACTCTGCTGCTCAAGAAGGACCACAGAACCTAGGGCAGGTCACACAGGAACACATCTAGAAAGGTCTGGAAAGTCTCCAGAGAAGGAGACTCCACAGCCTCCCCAGGAAGCCAGTTCCAGTGCTCTGTGGCCCTTAAAGAAGTTTTTTCTCACATTGAGGTGGAGTTTCCTGTGCTCCAACTCACACCCATTGCCCCTTGCCCTATCACAGGGCACAAGTGAAAAGAGATTGTCTATCTCTTCTTAACACCCAGCCATCATGCATTTATAGACAGTGATTAAATCCTCTCATAGTCTTCTTATCTCCAGACTGAAAAGCCCCAGGTCTCTCAGTCTTTCCTTTTAAGGTAGGTGTTCCAGTCCCTTCACCATCCTTGTTAGCCCTCTGTTGGACTCTCTCAATCAGATTGCTGTCCCTCTTGAACTGGGGAGCCCAGAACTGAATGCAGCTCTCCAGGTGTGGTCTGACTGGGGCAGAGTGGCATGTCAGCCAGGAAAGCTGCATTTCAGGGCAATAGGAGGTGGCATCAAGAGTGTCTGGAGGTTTTGTTGGGTCTGTATGTTTCTGTTTCCATGCTTGTACAGCAGCTGGCCTGTGCACGTGAAACATTTCTTATTCTTCCTAGCCAGGCTCAGGCCGATTGCTTGGCTCTGAGGATATCGCACTAAATTTTCTGGGGCAGCCAGACATACAGGGACTTGAGCTGTCCTGTACTTGCTGTTTGTGCTAGTCTTGCCAGGTCCTTGCCTATCTTGCTTTGCTTCTTCTTTGCAGGTGCATCCCAACCCAGGGCGGCCCACGTATTTACGACTCAAGGTGTATGAATTTGCAGGCCGCCTAGTAGGAAAGTGTCTTTATGAATCATCTCTGGGAGGTGCTTACAAGCAGCTGGTTCGAGCTCGCTTCACCCGATCCTTCCTGGCTCAGATCATAGGACTTCGTATGCATTACAAGGTGAAGCTTCCCAGATGTGTCTGAAGCCTGTATTGCTTTGGGGAAAGGCTGAATGCTGGTCAAGTAGAAGCTGTCAGCCCTGGTTTACAATGTATGATTTGATTTTTGGGGTGGTTTTTTCCTTCCCACCATGTCCCTCCTTGTTTCTTTCACACAGTACTTTGAAACGGACGACCCCGAATTCTATAAATCCAAAGTTTGTTTCATACTGAACAATGATGTGAGCGAGATGGACCTGGTCTTTGCTGAAGAGAAGTATAGCAAAATGGGACAGCTGGAGAAGGTAAGGGAGGCAGTGTCTGACGATGGGATAAGTGTAACCCCCTCCTGCCCGTAGCAGGGGAGGGTGAGACTCTGATATGTACCCCAGAAAATTAAGCTTACTCTGGCCAGTAGCTCTGTGCTTTGGTTTATTCCGCTTGTGAGTTCAGGTTTGGGGAATGCCTCTGGTACTACTCACAGTCAGCTGTGTTCTGTTTCCAGGTGGTGGAACTGATGACTGGAGGGGCTCAAGTCCCAGTGACCAATGAGAACAAAATCCTGTATCTAAATCTGCTTGCACAGTACAGGCTGGCCACTCAGGTTAGGGAAGAAGTGGATCACTTCCTGAAAGGTAACATACAGTCTGCTCCCTGCTCCTTTCTGCCTTTATCACCTATGGGATAACACTTGCCACTCTGCTTCTTTTCCAGGTCTGAATGAGTTAGTTCCTGAGAACCTCCTGGCTATTTTTGATGAGAACGAGCTTGAGGTGATTGAATCCTCCCTAAGCATCTCTCTGCCCTTACTTCCCCTCCTCTCTGATAAATTAAGCATTCCTGGATTTCAAAATGTTTCTTTTCTAGGCATTTTAAGCATATGTAATTAGCACAGTAGCTGTTACCTTGCTCCCCAGGCTGCTGGCTTTCTGACTGCAGTCTCTTGCCTTTCAGTTGCTTATGTGTGGTACTGGAGATATCAGCGTCTGTGACTTCAAGGCACATGCTGTAGTAGTAGGAGGATCTTGGCACTTCCGTGAGAAGGTGAGTGAAAGGCTTTATTCCCTCTTGCTTACCATGACCAGTTATCCCAACTACAGCAGAAAACAACTTGGAACAGCTTTTCTGGTTGGAAATTAGGTTTCCAGAAGGACAAACTGGAAGCTTTGTGGGTCAGGAGTATGGCTGTGTGCATTATTTCATGTTTTCCCCCTAGAGCGATCCTTCAGCCTGAAGATGATGCTTAATCAGTTAGCAGCAGATAAAAATCAGCAGCAGTGGTCTTTAAGAGAATCCAACAAAGGGAAGGGGTGAATAGATCAAGAGAGTTTCTCTTCCCATTCTATTTTGCCCTGGTGAGACCACATCTGGAGTACTGTGTCCAGTTCTGGGCCCCTCAGTTCCAGAAGGACACAGAGCTGCTGGAGAGAGTCCAGCACAGAGCCACGAAGATGATGAAGGTAGTTGAAGCATCTATCTGATGAGGAAAGGCTGAGGGAGCTGGGTCTCTTTAGCTTGGAAAAAAGGAGGCCGAGGAGTGACCTCATTAATGTTGATCAATATGGAAAGGGTGGGTGTCAGGAGGAAGGAGCCAGGCTCTGCTCAGTGGCACCCAATGATGACAGGAAGCAGCAGGTGTCAGCTGGGACACGAGAGGTTCCACATAAATGCGAGAAGAAACTTCTGTCTGGTGAGGCTGACAGAGCACTGGAAGGGGCTGCCCAGGGGGGTTGTGGAGTCTCCTTCTCTGAAGGTGTTTAAAACCCACCTGGACATGTTCCTGTGCATCTGGATCTAGGGAATCCTGCTCTGGTAGGGGGATTGGACTGGATGATCTTTTGAGGTTCCTTCCCATCCCTGATACTGTGATTCTGTGAAAGCACTAATTAAGTTCATCAGGGAATCGGGAGGGATTGGTGGGAATAGTTGCTGCTGTTCATGGTAATACACTTGTCTCTGAGGGATGCTTGAAGATGGTGATTGCAGCCCATGGGGGGTGTTTGCATTTCAGTGCTTCAGTAAAGATCACAGAGACAGTACCCTAAGTTTTTACCTGTGATTATTCCTACACCTCCCTCCCTTTCCCATTGGGAGTGGTACTGGAATAATAGCATCTTTACTGATGAAAATAATACAACCTGCCAAAACACCCAAGGTGAAAAGAGATTGGGAGTACAACCCTCTGGATGCATGCACTGGGATGATTCTACCTTCCAGCAAAAGTACCAAAAGCTAAGTGTAGTGCGGATGACCTCCTGCGTTATAAACCTGCCTCGCAGCCTGTGCAATTATTTCTAGAAGTTTCTGTAGGGAGAGCAGAAGCCTTTTCCTAAGGGAAAGGACTAGTGTCAGGTACTAGTATGGGACTGCTTAAAAGAAAAACCCTATAGAGGGTGTGTGACTTGTGTCACAAGATAAACTTATGCTGACTAGTAGTAGAGCACCTGCTTCCAAGGGCAGTTGACTGATGCTCTTGCAGCTTGCTTATTGCACTTGCTTGGCTGACCCAGCTTTACCTTTCCTGCTTCCTAACAGGTCATGAGGTGGTTTTGGACAGTGGTTTCCAGTTTCACACAGGAAGAGCTGGCCAGGCTCTTACAGTTCACAACTGGTTCTTCCCAGCTGCCCCCAGGAGGCTTCGCGGCACTGTGTCCATCTTTCCAGATCATCGCAGCTCCAACTCACAGTACTTTGCCGACAGCCCACACTTGGCACGTATCCTGGGGTGGTAGGACTTTGTGTAGTGGGCTTTTGGGAATGGCATCGGGTGGTTGTGGGCAAGCACAACGTGTCAACCCCTCTAAAAGCAGCTGAGAGGACGATCCCTTCTGATGGTCTCTCTGAATTAGAGTTTTCTTTTGTCTTACAGTTTTAACCAGCTGTGCCTCCCCACTTATGACTCCTATGAAGAAGTGCACAAGATGCTCCAGCTAGCTATCAGTGAGGGTTGTGAAGGCTTTGGCATGCTGTGATTTCCCCTTCCCAGGAGACCTCTTGCCTCCTGGCTCTTCATGGCAAGACTTCGGTCGTCTGATTGTTCTCAGTCCCTTCATGTGGGTAGTAAACAGAGCAAAGACTGATGTAAAGGAGTTCTTTATCCAGAAGATGTGATGTGGCCTTTCCATATCCCAAGTATGTCATGAAGAGCATATCCTGTCCCTTCTCCTCGTTCTCCCTTTGGATCAAATGTGAAACAGCAAACAGACTGTGGTGCGTTCATCAAGGAGATCCTGCACTTGATTTCTGTGCACGCTCTACACCCATCCTTCTGTGACAAGACGAAGTCATAAGCAGAAGTTAAAGTTATGTGCAGGAGATCTGCTGAGGTACTTTTGTCGTAGCTCTCTGGGTGGAACCGGGATGACTAGCGTGGAGCTCTGCTGGAAACCTGGCTCACGGGAAGTCTTAGCAACTTTCTGTGTTTTGGTTTAACTCCCCAGTATTGCTCCCAAATCACTTGTGCAGCTCTGTGACTCATTAAGAGTGTAGGGTTGTCCACCCTTTCAGCACCTGACCCAGAAGAGGGTCTGGTTCTCCATCTTGCTCTGGATGCTGCTGTCACCTGTGCCACAGAGAAAAATGGACAGCATCCAATAGAAGGAATAACCCAAAGAAGAGAACAATTCCATTGGAGCAGAAGTGCTGGCCCTGGCAGTGATCCTGTACTACCTCCGCCAGGGTCCAGCAGCAGAAGCGTCCTTCTCCAGCAGTGGCTGGTAGTGAACCTCTGCAAGTAAACTGGAAGAGGAGTTTCTCCTCCACTGAATGTTTATGACAGTTAATTTTGCACAGGAAGCTGTCCCATGCCCTTGCCTTCTTTACCCTTCCTCAGGAGAGAAGAGTGTGGGCATGAGAGTGATCCCTCAGTACTGAGCATCAATGCTATCCCACGTTCCCCTTTGGGGTATGTGTGCTGTGTAGTGACAGGCCAGTAAGCAGCTGCAGTGTGCACTGGGCTTGCTTTTGTTGGGGTGATGGTACTGGACAGAACCAGTGGTACCGCTACCCCGACATCACACAGGGTCTTGGCTTCTACCTCTATCATGCAGCAGCCTGAGGCTTCTCTTTCTCTACTACATTTCAGGCAGCTTTTCCAGAGGGGTGCTGGTGCCCAGAGCAGCTGGCTTTCTGTCCTCCCGATCTTCCTCTGCTCTTTCTTTCTCTCTCCTTTCAATGCTTCTGGCTTTCCAACACAAATAGTCAACTAGAAATTCACTCGAGTGATCACTCAGCAGCCTGCATTCACCCTTGTCTAGCTTGTAGGGAGAGTGGGCATGGCACACACTGGGATGTCGTGGTGTCGGGCCATTCAGCGCTTTCCAAGGATGTAAAGGGAATGGGAATCTAGGAATCTTGATGAGCTTTTCAGGGAAAGAAAATGAAGGTCTTAAGGTTTTCCTTAGACAGCCCAAGTCAGGAATCAAAAGCATGCAGGAGTCACAGTGTCAGCATACTGCATTTCTACTACCTGCAACACAAGCTTTCACTCGATGATGGAATTCTTCCAGAGCAGAGCCCCAGTCTGTCATNAAGAGGAGTTTCTCCTCCACTGAATGTTTATGACAGTTAATTTTGCACAGGAAGCTGTCCCATGCCCTTGCCTTCTTTACCCTTCCTCAGGAGAGAGAGTGTGGGCATGAGAGTGATCCCTCAGTACTGAGCATCAATGCTATCCCACGTTCCCCTTTGGGGTATGTGTGCTGTGTAGTGACAGGCCAGTAAGCAGCTGCAGTGTGCACTGGGCTTGCTTTTGTTGGGGTGATGGTACTGGACATGGTACCACTACCCCGACATCACACAGGGTCTTGGCTTCTACCTCTATCATGCAGCAGCCTGAGGCTTCTCTTTCTCTACTACATTTCAGGCAGCTTTTCCAGAGGGGTGCTGGTGCCCAGAGCAGCTGGCTTTCTGTCCTCCCGATCTTCCTCTGCTCTTTCTTTCTCTCTCCTTTCAATGCTTCTGGCTTTCCAACACAAATAGTCAACTAGAAATTCACTCGAGTGATCACTCAGCAGCCTGCATTCACCCTTGTCTAGCTTGTAGGGAGAGTGGGCATGGCACACACTGGGATGTCGTGGTGTCGGGCCATTCAGCGCTTTCCAAGGATGTAAAGGGAATGGGAATCTAGGAATCTTGATGAGCTTTTCAGGGAAAGAAAATCCAAGATCTTAAGGTTTTCCTTAGCCCAAGTCAGGAGTCAAAGGCATGCAGGAGTCAAAGTGTCAGCATACTGCATTTCTACTACCTGCAACACAAGCTTTCACTCGATGATGGAATTCTTCCAGAGCAGAGCCCCAGTCTGTCATTGCTGAGCAGATTCTACAACACTTCATTAGATAAAAAATGGCATCTTCATCTAGAAGAGCTTTTAAGGCAGTGTCTTAGCCATTCAGGGCTGAGAGGTACTGAGGAAAACAAAGCCAAAAGCCATTTTGTTGCCACAAAGTATTCAGATGGGCAGTGAGACCACTTGGGGATTTCTTTGCTTTGCGAATTCATTCCCTCATTGGCATCAAGATGCTGGGAGACTGGCAACTTGACAGTTGCCACTGCTGTGCTCAGATCGTTTCAGTAGTGGCTGTTGCCTGTTTTCAAGCACAGGGTTTGTTCTGCAAGGTGCTGACCTCCTTTAGGTGAAGAGCGTGGTACCACTTTATCTATGCTGCTGGTATTTATCGTGGTCAGTGGAGTCACAGCTCCTGAGTTCTCCATGCCATCAGTTCTCCGCTCTCTCTCCAGGGACCAGGAGGAAGGTGGTGTTCAGCGTAGCTCCTGTTTGGTAGGAGGCATAGCTTTGAGCTGTTTTCATGTTGGAATCTTGTCATATGGTCTCAGCTGGTGAGGATGTTTTCAGTCTTGTAGCTGTGGGCCAACTCTTGCCTGTGACATCGTCCTCAGGAATCTCCTCCCTTTTCTTGAGCTGGACTTTTTTATTCTGAGTGTGGAGTAGCTGGGGCAGCACTTCACTGGAAAGAGCTCCCTGATGCTTCTCATTGCATTGCAGCCAGCACCCCACGCTTCCCAGCAGCTGTGCAGATGCCAAGGACTTTCTTCTTATCACAAGTGCAGGCAGAAGTGTGATGGGTGCTCTAAATCACCTGAGCCCATCCCCATTCATTCTGCAGGCCTCTAGCTGATCCCACAGTCCTGAAATCCAACACGAGGTTTCTGGACTTGGCTCTAGCTTTATACCCCTTCTCAGTACAGTCACTTTTCCTGCTGCCCTTCACTCCACCAGAGGGGATGTGCTTTGGTCACCTCTCCTGCCTGTCACTGCTGGCAGAAGCTCCTTAATTCTTCTCTTTGTCCTTTATTTATTCCCCCTTAATAGAGATCCTGTTGAAGTTTTCAGGATCTTGGTATCATCTCAGACAGGTTCCGTTTCCTGAAGCTGCTTTGAGGTGTAGAAGGCCTAGCTTCAGCCTGCACTTCCAAGGCTGTGTTGCATGTTCTTAGAAATGAGGAGCTGTGGATGATACAGGTCAAATCCTAGTTCCCTCTGGGGAATTTCTGGCAGCGTTCAGCCAAAATTTGGAAGCCTGTGGTTGTAATAGCTGATTTTGTAAATAGTTTGTATAATAAATAAAGAGTTTTGAAAATGTTGCTCTCTTAGCTCAGCGTTCCTTTGGGGCTGTCCAGAGGGAGTCAGGCTGTTCAGCACTGGTGAGGAGCCTTTCCAGGGGGGGTGGGGATGTCTGATGGTGGCGGTTTGTCCTCCAGAGCAGCCACTATCTGTATCAGGCCCTGCTACCTACAATGGCAGCCGAACACCTTCTGCTGAGGGGAGGCAGAGAATAATCTTCGTGGTTTGCCTTTCCACACATGGCTTTGTTTCTGCTTTATTGAATTGTTGTTGTCCAGAGGAGAGCAGCAAGGCTGGGGAGAAGGGACTGAAGGGAAAGCCTTACGAAGAAAGGCTAAGGGGGCTGGGATTGTTTAGGCTGGAGGAGACCACTTCCCTCTCTACAACTCTCTGAAGGGAGGTTGTAGTCAGGTGGGAGTCAGGCTCTTCTACCAGGCAAGCAGTGCTAGGACAAGAGGGCAGGGCCTGAAGCTGCCCTGGGAGAGTTAGGTTGGATGCTAGAAAGCCCTTCCTCATGGAAAGAAAGGGTGATCAGACCCTGGAATGGACTGCCCAGGGCAGTGGTGGAGTCGCCATCCCTGGGGGTGTTGAAGAACAGACTGGCTGTGGCCCTTAGTGTGCCCTAGTTTGGCCAGTGTGATGATGTTAGGTCCTGGGCTGGAGCTGGATGAGTTCAGAGGGCTTTTCCATCCTCAATGATTCTGTGACCCACCAGCCTCTCGTATTTTTCTCTTTCCAGCCCATCCAAGAAGGGGCAGTGACAGCGCAGCTTTGCTGGGCACCTGGCCCCAACCAGGGCCAAACCGCTGGAGATCCAAAGCAAACCACCCCTTCCTGCTCCAGGGAAGCCTGGCTGTGAGGACCAGGAGATAGAAAGGAGGTTTCTTTCCTCTTCTTTTGAAGCCAGCCACTGGACTAAATTAGGGTACTGACCTGGAGGAGTGTTTGGCCACGGGTGGCCCTGGGCAGGAAGAGAAAGGTGAAATCTTCTTTAATCCTGTCAGAGATTTAACTCTAACTAGGGCTCAACGTTTTGCCCTCTGGCTGTACTTGAAGGGTTCGCCTGTTCCTTACTTGACTGGGTCTTAATGGCTTTCTGTAAACCCAACCTCAACATCTTGCAGCACCTGAAGAAGGGGCTGCACAGAGACGGGACCCTCCCTCGTGTGATCCCAGTGCAACACCTACCACGTTCGCGTGGGTGTACTGAGGTAGAGCCCTGCAAAATGTGGTGAGAAATCTTTTGATATCTAAGTGCCTGCTATGAGACAACTTTTGCTAGTGTTGCTCTGTTCCCTGGAGAGCTCCATTCCCCTCACATCCTTCTTTGAGCTACTGGATGGATGGGAGGTGCTAACAAAAGCCTGAGACTGGAAGTGCCCTGTGTTGCAGTGCTGGGAGCTCCATGCCTGTGCTCTTACATGTCCAGAGCTGGCATGCTCACTGTGAGGGGAGTGTGTGTGTGTGTGTGTGTTGCTCTGTAAGGCCAGCATCTTCCCTGGACTGTTCTCAAGTCGTGAACCTGCTTGAAAGACAAGAACACCTTTACTCTGTGGCGTCAGCCTAGTGCAAGTTCAGCGAGGAAAGGAGGGCTGTCTTTTGAAGCCCATCCATGAAAAGGTGGGCACAGCTGTCATTCCTTCCATACCTCCTCACTTTCATCCCTCTCCCTGCATCTCATCCTTTCCCACTATAGCTCTTCCTACATTGTGTTCACCAGCCTGCAGAGATAACTGAGTGCTCGGTGCGCTCCGGCTTGGTCTTTGCTCTTCAGTAACCTGCGCGGAGAGAGCTCCATCCCTCGTTTTCTCTGTCCTCTTTAGCCTTTCTCTGTCCTCTTTAGCCTTTCTCTGTCCTCTTTAGCCTTTCTCTGTCCTCTTTAGCCTTTCTCTGTCCTCTTTAGCCTTTCTCTGTCCTCTTTAGCCTTTCTAGTCAGCCGTAGTACTTTACCCAGTCACTGGTTGGCATGGGCCGTACTGGGGCATCACGAACAGCCAGGGACAGCTGGAAGCCCGTGATCCTAACGCAACAGAACAGATGGGGGCATTTTTTCCAAGTTTTCCTTTGGCAGCAGGATGAAAGTGTCTGTTCTCAGCTGGGGCCAGCAGTGAAGTCACTTCCCCCTGTGTTACACAACACGTGATTAACAAGAACAACACTAACGTGTTTCTTAGAATCCCTTCAGCCAGCCCTCAAAAAGGCTGAGGAACAAAGGTAAGGGAGGTTCCCAAAGGCTGAGGAGCTACGTGTTGGGTCCAGGAATCCTCAAATAGTCCTGCTCAGATATTACCCTGCAGAAAAGCCCTGCTGTTCTGTGCTGTTCTCTGTCCTTACGATGTCAAGAGGGAACACAGTGGGGTAAAACAACAGTGGGTTCGTGTGCTTCTCGCACCTACCTGGCTGCCTGCAAACCTCAGGGAGTATAAACAGGGGGAGAAACCAGTGCTAGCTCTCTGCACTGCAGCTGCCTGCTGAGCTGGAGGCTTCAAGCTTGTGTGTGCACAAGCAAATGTGCAAAGAGAATTGAAAGCTGAGAAACTCTGAGGGTTGTCTTGGTGCTAGCGAGGGGGAGAGGGCTTGAGTGCTCTCCATGAGCCAGACAGATTTTCTTGCTTGAATCAGAAGGTGGCGTGTCCTGAGAGGACTCTGGTGGCTCCTGCAGCACTGCTTAGGGAGGCACTGTGCTCTCTCTGTGTGCATAGAGGGCTTGCATGTGCCTTTGGTGAGCAGGACAGGGCTTCTCCAGCAGACTGAAGGGAGCAGCCAATTCCATGTGAGCACCCTGGGCACCAGTCACCCACTTTAGTGACACAAGACCATAAATGAACAGGATCTGGAGCCAGGTCCAGAAGGAAGAAGGCAGCCCTAGAGCTTTGTGTAGCAAACAAAGGTACTGCTGGAGAGGCTGTCTTCCCCCTCTACTCTGCCACCCTGCCAAGGCCACGTCTGCAGTAGTGTCCAGTTCGGGACTTCTCAGTCCGAGAGACAGGGAACCACTGGAGAGAGTCCAGCGGAGAGGGGTGAAGATGACTGGGGGCCTGGAGCATCTCTCCTGCATGGAAAGGTTGAGAAAGCTGGGACCATTTAGCCTGGAGAAAAGACTGAGACAAGGGTGGCTGTAGGGAGGATGGTGGCAGCCTGTTTCCAGTTGTGCCCAGGGACAGGACAAGGAGCTCTGGGCACAAGCTGGGACACAGGAAGTTTCAGTTAGAAATAAGGGCAAACATCTTTCCAGTGTGAGTCCTCAAGCCCTGGCACAGGCTGCCCAGAGAGGCTGTGGAGTCTCCTGCTCTGGAGATACTCAAACCCCTCCTGGATGCAGCTCTGGGCAACCCTGCTTTGGTGGGGGTTGGACTGGGTGATCTCCTGAGAACCCTTCCACCTCTGATGATTCTATGGTTCCTCCCCTTGGGGAGTGCAGGAGAAATGGTATCGAGAAGGATGGTCCCCAGGAAGGGGGAGACACCAGCTCCTAGCAGCATCTCTTGTTTTCAGGTGTTGGGATGACGAGTTGAAACAGCTTGTGAATTCACTGCTGTGTGTGGCTGCAGAGCCTTGCTCTTGCAGTGAAGCCTCTGGGGTGGTGGAAGCAGTTGTTAGCCAGTTCCTTTGGCCCTGCTGCTCTCTGTGACGGGGTGATTCAGTGAGCCCTCCAAAGGGCTATGGGCCATGTTGCAGCTGTCTGGCCCGTCTCTACTAAAGTGTTCACAGCAGGTCCTTTCCATCTACTGTGGCACAGGAGTGACCCTGGCAAACTGTTTCTCTCTTGCAGCTGCCTCAGCAGGTGAGAAAGCAGCTGGAAAGAGAAGAATCACTGGAGCTGTTGCAATAGAAAGGTCTGACTCCACAGTACCTCTCACCCCAGCACCCACAAGCTATGGCCACCCAGCACCTGAGCCTTGACCTTTATGTTGCTTGTCTCACACCTTGGACTGACTGCTGCTCCCCTCTCTGGGGCTCGGTGGAGATCTGCCTGATGATCTCTTGGAAGCCGGCCTGCCCCAGCTCAGCAAGCAGAGTAGGAAGGGGGACTTCTGTTGTGATGGGAGTCCTGGCACAGGGAGAGCTGAGGAATGCGTGTGCTCCGAGTGATGTGTGGTTGGGGTATTGGAGGTGGTGAGGTGGGAGCAGTGGGGTGTAGCTTGTGCTAAATCACTGCAAAACCCTCTGGGCAGCTACTTCTGTGACTCCGGCCTCTTTAGCACCTTGGATGCAGAACGTCTGCTTTGGGAGTGGGCAGAGAGCCCTTCTCTTTCCTGCGGTGATACCAGCCTGCAGGAGCTGGAGGAGGAGGGCTGGCACACTTGGCCTCGCTGCAGGAAGGTTCAGCTCAGCAGGGATGCTGGGGACAGATGTCCAGGGTTAGGAACATTCCCACAATGGAAAGGCAGCCAGGTCTCGAGGGGTCAGGCAAGAGAAAGCAGCTTGGGGGGAAACAAAAGGATTTATTGAAAATCTCTGTAAGCACAAAAAGCAGAAAAGCAGGTGACACAATGAAAACAGAAACTGGCCAACTTTCAATGACTTTTGCTCCGCATCCAGCATGGCCCCTGCCTCTCGAGGGGGTGGACACTTCCCAGTCCTCACCTCCCTGCTCTTCTCAAAAGATTATGACTTGGTTGTGGTGTGGAACAGGGCTTTCCTCCCTGGAGCTGCTCCGTTCTTATCGCCTTGGTAATCTCTCCTTCTTCATTGTATTTTGAGGGAGCCAGAGCCCTTCCTGCGGGCTGCGTGCCACACCTATCTGTGGAATGGGTGACAGCTGGGTCAGCGTGGCAACCAGTGAGTGAGACTTGTGAGGCCGTGATGTCACCCGAGTGCTGGATTCCCAGCCTGTGAAATCACAGCTGGGAAACTGGGTATCCAGCCTAATCAGGAGCAAGGGGACTGGGAAACATCAATGAACCAGTCGGTTGCTTGATGACTGATTACTGCAGCTCAAACACCTAAAAATGGCCCCAATTTATTAATCAAAGCTCTTCAACATCTACTTGAGAGGACTCTATTCTCGTGAGCCCAGATCGCTGCCCACACAGCCATGCCAGCAGCCACATCGCCAGGGAAGCAACTGAAATGCTGTGATGAGGTCTGGGCCTGCAGTTCCAGGATGGCCAAGTAATCAAACTGAACCTGAGGGGGAATGTCAGCCCCACCAGTCATTCCCATCTCAGGATCTGTGTAGCCATCGCTGGTTTTGCTCTGACATGCAAAGCTGGTGGGCTGAAGGCTTGTGCATTTTGGCTATAACAACCCCAGGCAGAACTCTAGGCTGGGAATGGAGATCTCAGGTGGAAAGAGACTTGGGGGGACTGGTGGACAGTGAACTTAGCATGAGTCAGCAATGTGCCCAGG
>VZRI01004992.1:162014-205654 GCA_013397515.1 Upupa epops | reverse complement strand
GGAGCCAGTCGTGCCCGCTGCCCCGCACGATGCCGGCCGGGCGCTAAGGACTCCGCGCCGTCCCCCCCGCCTCCTCCCCGCACATCAGCCTGACACCATGTGGGGCCCCGCCGCCAGCCTCGTCCCGCTCACCTTCGCCGCTCTCCTGGGCTTCTCCCACTGCCGGCCGGGCTCCGTGGCCGGGAGGGAGCGGAGCAGCGCTGCGCTAGCGGGCAGGGAGCGGGGCCCGTCCCCGGCGTCAGGAACCCTTCCGCCCGCACCGCTGCCCGCACCAGCCCTCCACGTGCCCCGCAGCGGCGACGGCCGGAGGCAGCGACCGGGCCGGGCGGGACACGCGGGGCTGAGCTCCGATCTGGGGCACAGGAACAGGCGGCAGGGCAGCGGGCTGGTAGCGGCCAGGGCGAAGGAGCCGAGCGGCAGAGGGAGGATGGCAGGGTAAGTGCTTGTGCCCGCGATTCCCTGCCGGCGGTGCGTGGCGTGAACCCCGCGGTTGCCCGCACCGGGGACCCCCCTGGCGGCGGGGCTGGATTCCGTCCGTGCTGCGTTCTGCTGGGGCGCCCCTCTCCCTGGCATCCGGGGGTGATGTGATGGGCAGGGTACGGGCTGCGCTGCCCCCCTGGGCAGGGTCGAGCTCCGGGTCCCCCTTTGTGCCGTGTATACCGGAGTGAGAAGCGATGCGGGGGGGCGTGCGGAACTGTGCGGTGCTCCCACCACTTGTCTGTCGCTTGAGGACTCGTGGTTTCCGAGCGGTGCCCCTGTGCTGACACACAGGGCTTCGACAGGTCAGACAGCTGGGGTGGGCGGGGATGTCACTTGGCCCCTCTCCGAGACCGCTTAGAGCTGTCCCGGGATGCGGGACTGTCTGCGAGCAACTGCTGTGACCACGGTGCGTGGATGGTGGTAAAGTCTGGAGGGGCTCACTTGGCTCTTCAGGATGGAGCCTGGCTGCTGCCTCTTTTGCTGCAGGTACCTGGCCTCTTGGCTCCTTCCTCCCATAATGGGCCTCCTAGAAGCATTCCACATGGCAGCTTCCCATGGCTTCAGTTGGCTCAGCTGGGGGAGGCTTCCTATGACTTGCCTGGCAGAGCAGTTTCCAGCTCCAGACTCTGGCTACAGCCCTGCAGAGGTGGAGTGGAGATCATATGGCAAGGCCAGCTGCTCCGCCGCTCGCTGCGAGGGCAGCCTGTAAGCACGGGATGGCCCCTGCAGCACTGAGGTACCTTTTGGCCCTGGACCCCGTTCTCTGCAGTTTCTCCTCTGCTCCCCTGTGTCTGGAGCCCCTCATGGGCAGCTCTGAGGCCAGCTGGGAAGGGCTGCTGTAGCCAGCTTGGAAGCAGTTTGCCAGACCTATGCACGTGAGCCCTGCCAAGGGGATACTGAGTGTAGGCTCTGGGAATACTGCCCTCAGACATGAGCAAGAATGTCTTCTGCTAACATCAGGTGGGCAGCTTCACTAGAATACAAAAACCAGCTCAGGCTCTGAGGTTTTTCTCTTCCATACTCGCCTTCTTGCAAAATGTTAACACTGTTCCCTGTGCTGCTCCAGGTACTTTAAGTCCACAGAAGCAGCAGACTTGCTTTTCTTCCACTGCATTTGATATGTAAAGTATTGATCGCTAGCAGCTGGTTGATGGCAGGTAGGTCTTGAGCATGGTTTGGCCCACCCACATCTGGTGGACTCTCCTTTTCCCTTGTGGAACTCACTTTCTGTCCATTCAGGTCATTCCCATCGTGTCAGTTCCTACAACGTACAACTCGCATCCCAGATTATTCCCCCCTCGAGGTTAAATCTCCTTGAGGTACACTCTGGGTCTCCCCATCCTTCTGCATTACCCCACCACATAGACCCAGCTCCTTGGGCAAAGACAGTCGCATGAACAGAGTTGCCTTTCCCTATGGGAGAAGCAACCCACACTGCCTTTTCTAGCTGTGTTCCCACATGCACTCTGGGGGCCTTGTCTCCTCCTGCAGCAGGTAGAAGCTTTGTTAGGGCAGAACCAGAGTGCAGCACGTTGTTGTTATTTAGGATAGTACGTTCCCAAGCAGAGCGACGGAGCAGTGCTGTCAGCAAAGTCCTGCTGCCAGTGTGTGACACTGGCTCTCTGAATTCACCGCATTGTGATGTCAAAGTATGGTAGCATCTTACTGCGATGTCATGAGTCCTGACTATGATGTCGTAAGTCCCAGCTGGGAGGTAATAGAATTGGTGATTTTTAGGTCTGTGACACCATCATTCTGGAATGTGATGTCCTAAGTCATGGTTGTGATAGCATCTACTGTTGTGTCATCTCTGTGGCATCATAGGTCCCATCTCTGATGTCATAGGTCTTGACTATGATGCCAAGGGACTGTGACGTCATAAATCCCAACTGGGATGTCACTGGAATGTGGTGTCTTCTGTCTGTCGGGTCGTCAGATCTGTGTTTACATGCATAGCTCTAGCTCCAGCAGCTTAGAACCAAACTGCTGTGGGTTTGGTCCTGGGTTTCAGCACCGAAAAGAACTCTGGTGGTTTGGCCCAGGCTGGGGGCCTGGTGCCCACCAAAACTGTTCATCCACTCCATCTTCTTCACTGGACAGGGAAGATGAAAATAGAATGAAAGGCTAGTGAGCCAAGACGAGTTTAAAAAAGCTAAAGCCACATGTGGGAGCAAAGACAAACAGTAAGGATTCACTATCTCCCATCAGCAGAGGATGTTTGTCTGCTTTTTGTGGAAGCCGTGCTCCAGTAGCTGTATCAGTTGCCCTGGAGGACAAACATAATCAACAAATGCTCCCCCGTTTCTTCTTTCCCCTCGTTTTTGGATCTGGGCTGAGGTCATACAGAATCACTCAGGTTGGAAGAATCCTCTGAGATCATCCAGTCCATTAACCCAACCCCACCCTGCCCACTAAACCCTGGCCCCCAGGGCCACATCTACTTGTTTCTTGAACCCCTCCAGGGAGGGTGACTCCACCTCTTCCCTGGGCAGCCTGTTCCAACCCCTGACTACTCTGTCAGGGAACTTAACGCTCCCCTGGCACAACTTGAAGCTGTGTCCTCTTGTCCCTATGACTTGGGAGAAGAGACCAACACCCACTTCTCTCCAACCTCCTTTCAGGTAGAGTGTTAAGGACTCTCCTCAGTCTCCTCCAGACTAAACATCCTCGGTTTCCTCAGCCTCTCCTCATCAGACCTGTCCTCCATGCCCTGGACCAGTTTCATTGCCCTCCTCTGCACCCACTCCAGCCCCTCAATCTCTTCCTTGGAGCAGGGCACCCAAAGCCACACACAGTACCTGAGGTGAGGTCTCACCAGTGCTGAGTATGAGGGGACAATCACTGGTCCTGCTGACCATGCTGTTGCTGATGCAGGCCAGGATGCTGCTGGCCCTCTTGGCCACCTGAGCACAGTGCTGGCTCATGTTCAGCCGTTGTCAGTGTGCACTCCTGGGTCCTCTTCCACTGAGCACAGTGCCTGGAATAGCCCTTTTGGTCAGGCTGAGTTAGCTGGCCCAGGCCATCCCTCAGCTAGGGGAGTGTTAGGAAAGAAACCTCCCCTCCCCAGCCTTCCTGCTGTGGGAGTGCTGCTGCAGCCAGAGCACTGGGGGGTTCCCAACAGCACTGGGAGAGATGGCCAGGGGAGGATCAACCCCATCCCAGCTAACCCGAACACACCAGTCCATTAGCCTTGGTTTGGCATTTACCTAGACTGAGAGCCTTGGGAAGATCCAGTCCTTCTCTATGAGGTTTGGGCTATTTTGGAGTTAGGAGGGTCTTCCCCTTGATGCATTTGGCATGTTTTCAGCATTGCAGTGAGGTCACTTGGCAGTGGGGTTGGATTTGAGCCTGTTTATTTTCAGTGAGTGCCCTGAACAGTCCTCACCTGGTTTCGAGACGGCAGTTGCTTCCAATGACAGCAGCTGGCCTGTGCTGCTGTCAGGAGCAGGTGGGCAACCCCTGTGTTCCTGCTGTGGCCAGAACTGTGCTGAACTGCTTTCTAAGTACCTTTATTTCACTCTTCTATCAAGAGTGTAAAATGGGCTGGTTGCTGCAGTACGTACACACTGGTGACCTGTTACCAGCTGGGTTTGACTTTCTGTGGTGTCAGAGTGTTGTCTGAGGCTTAGAGGAAGGCAGGGCTGTGTCTTAAGACTCTGTTCCCTGCACTGGCTGTGCTGTGCTCTCTGCCTCTGCTGTGTCCTTGGAAGATGGGGACTGGGGGTACCGGTACTCTATTTAGAGATGATGAGGAAGTCTAGTCTGTGAGTAATCACAGAGCATTACTCCTCCCAAAAGCAAACTGTTGCCTCCAATCCTTTAGGGAAACTACATCCTTCCACCTCATCCATCTTCTTACACCCCTTGTTCCGCTGGACACAATCACTGAGGCTGGAAAAGCTCTCTGAGCTCATCCAGCCCAGCCCGGGACCTAACATCACCACAGCAGCCAGACCAGGGCACTAAGGACCACAGCCAGGCTGCCCTTCAACACCTCCAGGGATGGCGACTCCACCCCTGCCCTGGGCAGTCCATTCCAGGGTCTGATCACCCTTTCCATGAGGAAGGGCTTCCTAACATCCAATGTATCTCTTCCCTGGCAGCTTCCATCCCTGCCCTCTCACTCTGGTGCTGGTTGCCTGGAAGAAGAGCCTGACCCCCACCTGACTACAACCTCCCTTCAGGGAGTTGTAGAGAGGAAGAAGGTCCCCCATGAGTCTCCTCCAGGCTAAACACCCCCAGCTTCCTCAGCTTCTCCTCTTCAGCCTTTCCCTCCAGTCCTTTCCCCAGCCTTGGGCTCCTCTGTACCCACTCCAGCCCCTCACTCTCACCCTGCTGGTTCTTGTTCAGCTGGTTGTCAGCCACTACTGCCTGGTCCCTCTCTGCCAGGCTCCTCTCCATCCACTCATCTCCCAGTCTGTATCCCTGCAGAGGGTTATTGTGGCCCCAGTGTAGGACCCTGCCCTTGGCCCTGTTAAACCTCATCCTGTTGGCCTGTGCCCATTGACCCAGCCTGTCCAGACTCACTGCAGCATCTCCCTCCCCTCCAGCAGCTGGACATTCACCTCCCTTGGTGTCATCCATGAATTTATAAGGGTAGACTCAGTACCCTCATCCCAGCCCTAGTGTTTCCATACAGGAGGTCAGGAGCCCAAAAGATCTTCGTTTCATGATGGTTCATTTTTTTGCCAGGCAGGATATCTTCTTGTCTGTTATTCCTGCTGGACTGGGAGCTCAGTGTCACTGCTCTCCCATATGACAGCCGTCCTTCTCCTTTACTCAGGTGACTGCAGACAGCACTACACTCTGAAACTAGTTAGTTATTATGACTTTGGCTTAAAATACCAACTCCCGTGGGGGTTGCCTTTCCTGACTCCCCAGGAAGGGTTCTCTGCGAATACCCCTCTACATGCAGGGCCCTTGCACGCATTAAATATCCGTTTATTAGCGCTGCAGTCGTTGCTGGACGTGGCTTTTCTCCCTTGGCATACCCAGAACTGAGTTGCTGTCCTAAAGACGGTATCTGCCTCCTGCTCGTGTCTGATCCCGTTGCAGGGAGGAGCAGCTCACACTCTTGTACCCCTGCATCCATCTGCAGGTCTTACAAGAGGCTCATTTTGAGGTGATGCTTAACACTGCAGAAAATGACTGTCTTCTAACGTGGAGTGAGAGAAACCAGCCTTGAAAGCGACTCTGCTGTGCTCTAATTCAGCTGCCTTTTTACCCAGTCCCCTGGGGAAGTTTTTCCTCCTGAGCTCACAGGGTAGGGAGCTCCCCAGCCCTAGCACGTACAGCTAGCTGGGGCTGTCTTCCTGTGCTGGATGCATGTCTCCTCTGAGCTGGCCTGTCCTGCTGGGAGGACACTGTAGCCATCTCACTTTGGTGTCCCCTGGGATAGGACACTGCTTGTTAATCTGCCTGGGGGGGTGGGTCTCCCTAATGATCCTCAGTTTACCACACAAAATCTGAGGAGGTTAGGTAATAGGTGAGTGAGTCAGCTGGGGAAGCTTCCGCTGGTACCTGCCCAGACAGTTTTCAGGGGCATCTGAGGTTCTCCAGGAACAGGCTAAGAGTCCCACACTCTCTCCTCCCTCACACGTCCTTGTGCACCACGGTTCTTGCCTGCTGTTGTGGATACTGCATGTGGCTGCATGGTCCTGCTTTACCCAGGCTTAGTGGGGTGTAGGTTTTCAGAATTACAGAATCACAGAATTAGTGAGGCTGGAAAAGCCCCCTGAGCTCATCCAGCCCAGCCCAGGACCTGACATCACCACAGCAGCCAGACCAGGGCACTAAGGGCCATGTCCAGTCATAAACACCTCCAGGGATGGGAACTCCACCACTGCCCTGGGCAGTCCATTCCAGGGTCTGAACACCCTTTCCATGAGGAAGGGCTTCCTAACATCCAACCTAACCCCCCTGGTGCAGCTTCAGGCCCTGCCACATTGCCCTGTTCTCTCAGTGCAGTGTCTGTAGAACTAAGGACTAGAGGTGGTTAATGGTAACGTGGGCTCAGCAGAGGATTTTCAGTGGGTCACTGATGTCAGCAGCCTTTGGCTGATGCTCTTCACGGGGTTTGCCTGCACATATTCCATGAGTAGCTGGATGAAGTTCACTGTCACGTGGTAGAAATGCCAGTCTGATGCTCTTACTGTCCCTCAGACCTTCTGTGAGTGAGTACATGACCTGAATGGAGTCAGTGTATCTGGCAGCACAGGGATGCTGCATGAAGTTGAGGTGATGCTCAGTCTGGTGTTAAAACAAATGATGAAAACCATTGCTCTGTTGAATGCTTCAGAAACAGAAGGTCATTGTCACTGAGGTGTGCACTGCGTGAAGCCGTGATCTTACTGCTGCTCTCTTGGTTTGCTTTCCCCTGGTGCTTGTTGTGGTTTGTCTCTGGTTTCAGAGAGCACTGACACTTCCAGTGCACCCTGCTTGTACAACATGCTGGGCCCTGCCCCTGGCCACAGCCGGTTGTGCAGTGAGGAGCAGGCTAGGTTTGCAGCTGCTGACTGCTGCTGCTGCTGCTGTGTGAAGATCTCTTGCACTTGAGGCAGCATCTGAAATGTGGATGCAGTGCCTCATCCTGCATTTTGCCAGAAGGACAAACCCAGAGGTCCCCGTCTGCACTAGTGAGCTGAGCCTCAGCTTTCTCTGCCACCGTGGCCATTCACCCTGAGCTATTTGACCCCCTTTCTCTCGAAAGGTGATTAGAAATGGGCTCTGTCTGCTCTGATCCGAACTGGGCTAGGAGCTATTTTGGAAGGTGCTAAGTGGCCCGTGAGCTCTAGAGTAGTCCAGGGTTACAGGCAGTTAATTCCTGGCGCCTGGGAACATCCCGTTTCATTGCCAAGGAAAGAGGTGTCACAGCTGACCTTGGGAAGGGGACTGTAATGAACCTGTTCCACTGGTAAGGGCAGGCAGATGGTTTGCCCAAGGCTTGTTTTGGCATCAGCAGCAGAGCTGGGAATAGGTCATCCCCAGACAGTGTGATCTAGTGTGAGTGTCCAGTGGTCCTTCAGCTTGGGAAGACGTGTGTCTTCTCTTCTGCTCCGACCTGGGCCTGTACTGAGCTCCCTTCCACCTGGGAGGGCTGCCAACCTCTCCACATGCCATCCCCTGCTTTGGTCCCTCTGCTCCAAGGCTGCCCAGGATGTGGATGCTCTCCTGCTGCTGCTGTGCTTCGAGTTTCAAGGGGTGGGTAGGAAGGGTTCAGCCTCATGCTCAGCTTTACGCAGCTGCTGAGTGCTTCCAGGTTCTGAATGGGGCTGTTGATCCTGTCTTTGTTAGGTCTGCCAGGGGTTTGGAGCCTCCAGCAGGTCCCCTTGCTGGGCATCCCTACCCTGTCCTGGGTTTAGGGATCGCTCAGGGTGTACACGTAGCTCCCCAGCAGTTACACCTGGAATGCTGACAGATCTTGAGGGACCTTGTGTATTTTGGTCTCCAGGAGCAGGGCTGGATGGAGAGGCCCAGGGCGGGATGTGCCTCCTGGGTGGCTCATGCCTGAGAGCCATGTCCTTGCCCAGAGTGTTGGCGATGACACGTGCAGCAGGACAAACACAGCCGGGTGCTGCTGCTTTCTCAAGCACTATCCCCCTGCTGTAAACGTGTCGTGGTGATGCTTAAATGTCTCGGGATTCGTTCCTAATTTTCTGTGAGGCAGTGGGAACCTCATGGCATTCAAACCATGCCAACTAGTTGGGAGAGAGTACTGATCTGCTTGAGGATAGGGAGACTGCAGAGAGATCTGGATCGATGGGCTGAGGCCAACAGGATGAGTTTCAGTATGGCCCAGTGTTGGGTGCTGCATGTCAGCCACTACAGATTCAGGTCGGATCTTAGGGTGAAATTCTTCCCAGAAGGAGGGGAGAGGCCTCGGAAGAGGCTGCCCAGGGAGGGGGTGGAGGCACCATCCCTGGAGGGGTTGAACAAACAGGCAGATAGGGGGTTTCAGGAGATGGGGTAGTGGTTGGGGGGTTGTAGGGTGGATGGTTGGACTTGATGATCTTGAAGATCTTTTCCAGCCCTGATGATTCCGTGATTCTGTTCTGTGATTCTGTGATTCACTAGTCCTTAGGGGCTTCTTTTCCAAGCACTTGCACAACTCAGCCCTTGTCGCCTTGGTTTTGATCTCAGCTGTGGGTCTGTGTGGAAGGAAATATCACATGCAGCAGGAAATGATTTTGTGGATGAGTCAGAGGTGCTGGTTGCAAACAGACTTTGGCTCCTCCTGATCCTAACCCCGCTGCTTTGTCTCTCTGCTTAGGCCAAACGTGTGCGGGAGACAGTGTTGCCCAGGGTGGACCGTGGCTCCCGGCACAAACCACTGCATCAAACGTAAGTATGACAGTCTCAGCTGGTGGACGTTTCACAGGGCACTCCTAAACAGCACTTGTGTGTTGCTGTGCCCCCCGGACGTGTCCCATATCCTGAGTCTTAGGGTCTCCAGAGGCAGTGCTGCAGCATCTCTGTGGGGCTGCTGGGCTGTGGATCAGCTGAATAATGATGCTGTGCTCCTGCTCATGGCAAAGCAGGGTCCTGCTGGCTCAGGGCATTGCAAAGGCACATTTATCGGGGTGCTCCAAGCCCTGGGCTCACGTTGTCCTGCTTGGAGCCAAAGAGGGACCTGTGGGAATGTGGGCAGGTGAGAACCTGCAGAGTGAGGCTGTGCTTATAGGGGTGAGTGAGTGTTGCTGATCTGAGGGGGAAATTGGGGCTGCATATTATATGAGTGCTGTCACGCTGGCACAGTGGCTGGGACAGGTGGGATCAGAGTGTGAGGCATATGTAAGGAGGGAGGGGGGGACCTCCTGCAGTGCAGAAACTACCCAGCCAGAGCCTTTCTGCCTGTGTGTTAATACAGACTCTGCTCCTCCAGGCTGCCCTGCTACAGCCCTGAGGGATGAGGTGATTTTATGAGTGAAAGGGAAGGAGCTGGAGCAGGCAGCAGTGCAAGGCACACTGGAGAGCTGCACTGTCGTCTCCATCCCCAGTAGCTGCACAACCACAGCCCAGTCCCTGTCTCAGGAGTCTGCGGTGCCATGTGCACCTGCTTGGGCTGGGGGATGTGAGGGGCTGCCTGCAGGCAGGGGATGGAGGCACCAGCGTTTCAGGGCAGGACCAGCCAAAAGCATCTACCTGCACTCAGGTGGCAGCTGGGGAAAGAGACTCAGCTTTGTGTCCTGTGGGATCTCCTGGCACCTGGGGATAATTGTGTCAGTGGTTTCTGTTTGGGAGCTAGGGGCCAAGGAGCTGACTCACCTCCTTTCTCCTTCTCCCTGCTGTGGTCAAAAGCCAAACGGCAGATGAGTGTTGGTCTGCCAGAGAGCTTCTGTGAGCAGAGTGTGGGGCCAGTGGTGGCAGCATCTTTCTCTCATTAGGGATTTTTATAGGATCAGTAGGTCTGTTGATAGCTCCCACTGCTGGGGAAAGCCAGTCTCAGAGTAACCCCTGGGCTCAGAAGCCAGAAAGCAAAATGAAGGATTCCTCATTCATCTCTGTGTTTAATTGTCTTGTTTCTCCTGTCAGTGGTTTGGGTTTGGGGGCCTGCCCCATGCTTTCCCACCCTTGGCACTGCCAGTACTTCCACTGGACAGCTTAGAGCTGGGCTGAGCGAAAACCAGGGACTTTGTAAAGCTCTTTCAAATTCTTCCCAAGTCTGCAAAGGCAGCTAGGAAGGGGGTTAATCCTAAAGCTGGAATGCATCAGCTAAGGCAGCTCCCCACCCATCCTGCTTGCAGGGGCTGTAAGATCCCATTCTCCCTCTTCTCTCTATCACTGCCTTAAGGGGTTTCTAGAGTGCCTGCTGGTTTATCCCTGCTTTCCTCAGGAAGGGCACAGTCTATAACATGACTGTGGACTTTGTTAGTGGAAGAGGTTGTGAGAACTGCTGTGCTGCCAGGTCCCAGCTCTGCAGGGTTTCAGCGCGTGAGGAGGTTGTTTTCAATGGCAGGCTCCCTGCTCTGGGGGGGTGGTGTTAGTAAAACAGGCACTTAGAGATAACGCTGGGGACTGGCAGACTATTTAAATAACAGTTGACTCTTGTATTATAATATTACATAAACTGCTGGAGTGCCAGACTTCCCAGAGACCGCTAATTCCTGCCTGGCTGGGACCCTGTCTCTTCCAGAGACTGCGGTGGTGGCTGATTTACTTTGCTGGAGTATTTCATCAAAGCCTCTGACTTCAACCCATACACCTCTACAGAACTTGTATTCTTACTTTGCTGGAGAAAACCCTCTCTTCCTGAGTGTCAACGTGGTATTGAAGGTGAAGTGAAGCCTTCCATCCACTGTATCCTTGATCCAGTGAGGAAAAACTGATGGTAGTTCAGTTGTGGAATGAGGGAGGGGTTGTGGTGGTGTGAAAGGACCTCAGAGGCTGCACAAGAACATCCCTAGCGTGGTGACACTGGGGTGATGTGTGGCTGGCACACAAGGCTGGAGCTCTCTGTATGTCTCTGCCCAGAAGTGGTGTTTCTCCCAGGCATGCTTGGATCTCATGGATATGAGCCGAAACAGGAGGGATGTGTTGAGGGAAGCCAAGAGGCTGCATGCCGTGGTGAGGGGATGTGAGGTGCATGCCGTGGTGAGGGATGTCAGGTGCTCCTGGGGCATCTTCCAAGGAAGAGGCCCTCAGAAAAAGTGATGGCTGCATGTTTCAGCCAATGCACTGGGCTCCCTGTCATTAACACTGGAAGGTTAATACCCACCTTGTGTTGTCCAGCAAGGTCTCATTACCCTCCAGCCAGCTGATGCTTTTCTTCTTTGAAGGGCATTGCTGTTTTCCAGTGTCTTTTTGATTACTCTTGCTCAGAACAACAAGCCCACTCCTGCCTGAGCGAGCTGTGGTTTCCTGGCTCTCATAGACTGGACTGCAAACCCAGTTTGGCATCTGTTGCCTGGGGAAGCGTTAGGATCTGTCAAATCATTAATAGCACTTTCCTCCTGGGATGCAAACTGAAGCTGATGTGAGGTATTCAGGAACACACTCAGGCTTGGAGAGTGATTTGGGCATGAAGTTGATGAACTTTAAGTCCCTATAGCTGCAGAAGAATTTGAACATGGGGACACCAAAATCAGCTGCAGGGATAGAGTTGGGAAGCTCTAGAAGACACAGGTTGGGGGGTACCAGGCAAATCAGACCCCAAAACAGACTAAAGGTAACGTGCAATCCCTTGCTTTGTGTTGGAGATCCTCTTGCAGCCCAAAGGGCTGTAAGCAGCACACTCTGCAGAATGTGCTGCTCTTCTCTCTCTGAGCCTCCCAAAATAACTGTGGGTGGAGAAGAGCACTGTAGGGACCAGTGGGGAGAAGTCAGAACAGGAATGAGTCTCTGGTGGAGGTGACCTTGTGTTAATCAACTCACAGCAGCAGTGACACCAAGACTTTGAAGGTCACTTGCTTGCAGAGAAGAGAAGGGATCACCTGAGCTGTGGTGCCCCAGCAGGGTGCTGCCACTGTCAGGCTGGAGTCCCCATTTCCTTCACTAACCACTTTCCTGTGTCTCCCCAGCTGTCTGCAACCCTCCGTGCCAGAACAAGGGCTCCTGCAGCCGCCCCCAGGTCTGCACCTGCCGTTCAGGCTTCCAGGGCACCCGGTGTGAAGAAATCGTTCCTGAGCAAGAGTACCATCCACCTGCTGCCCCCGCTGCCTTCCAGCTCCCCGCAAGCAGCTCTCTTCAGAGGAGGACTGCTGTGTCAGGGTGGGATGTCTCCGTCCGGGAGGCTCAGGTGCCTGTTCCACAGCACGTCCCGGATATGTAAGGAGGGACTGTTGCCTTACAGGATGCTCTGCAGAGCCCACAGGCAGCTCATGCCCTGCTCAGTCAGGCCAGCAGCCTCTGCTGCCTGAGGCTGGACACCTCAAATGTAGGTGGGGTCTCCTCCCCAGGCTGTGATTGCTGATGTTAGAAGGTTGGGTCCTGCTCTCTATCCAAGGGGCTCTGTTTGTCCCCAGCACTGTGTCACAGTTCCCAGGCCAGAGAATGGGACAGACTAATGATGGACCAGTGGAGAAGGAGGACTATGAAGCTCAGTAGCCGGTCCTTGCCCATTTGGTAGCACCCTTTGTGGAGGCAGCACGGTAGGTGAATGATTGGGTGTTGAAAGCTCTTTCCCCAGAGCATGTTTTTAGAGCAGTGTGACTAGGTGGTGCACACCGAAGAGCACTCTGAGCTGAGCGGTGAGCAGAGCGCCGATGCTGCCTCCTGACAGAGCCGAGCTGTTACTGAGCATTTTGTTCCAGATTTCTGGGGCACCTTGCTGTGGTTTTGGTACCCGGGCAGGTGCCTGCATACTGGGGACAGCAGCAGAGGTGCAGCCGTTGTTGTTCACAGTGGTCTGTGCAGGGGAGACTCTGCAAGCAGCAAAGCTGTGGCCTTGCTGGGTCTTTCGGGTGAGAAACAGCTCCCAGCTTCAGCCCGTTTGCCTCAGGTTGGTGCTCTTGTACGAGCTGCAGCTCATCCATGCTTTGTGTGATGTGAAATCCTGCTGGAGCTGTGGAGTTTGTACTGAAGGAGTCAGGAAATGCAGGAAAGGTGCCTGTCCCTGACAAGCACTGCTGGCAGCTTGGTGGGGATGGTGCAGTGGGAACAGTGCCTGCTGCTGTGCAGCAGCACCTACACGTTCTTCTATTTACTAAACCCCCCACCTCTGCTTTGCTGTGAGTCCATGGACACAGGAGCAAAGCGTTAGGCTGCCCCATCCCTCATCCCACGTCTCTTGTTGCTACTGGCTCAGATGCTGGGCCAGAAAGACTGGTTTTGGTGTTAGCCACCAGAGCAGAGGATCTGCACGTGGGTCCCAGCAGAAGGGACTTCTGAGGCAGAGTTAAGAAGACTTGGCAGCAAATTGTTAACCTCCTAACCAGGAGGGAGCTTCAGTTTCTCCTTTTCTTCTCTGAGCTGTTTGGACTTACTCTGTCAGCATCACTTAGAGCTGCCTGAGGAGGAGGCAGCTTGGCCTGTGTTTTTCAGCAGGTTGTTTTTAAAGTGCCTGTTGTACATAACGTAGCTGAAGCAGAGGCAATGGATGGGCTGGAGAGATTTCTGGATGCTCCTGGCCTTCTACAATTTTAGAGGGCTTCAAGTGACTGCCACATGGTCTGACACCAAGTGGTTCACTGAAGCCAGCGTAGCTTGGTGCCCAAATGGAAGACTCTCTGGTGGAAACCAAGTTCAGACAAGGAAGAGGTGATGCTGGCAGGGAGAGGTGGCCAAGCCCCTGTCGTTGTTGCCCCAAGACTCTGTGCTCAAGCAAGCATGCAGCTCTTGTGTGTTCCTGCTATCCTGGCCACTGTTGAGGAGTCTCCTTGCAGGGATGACCTGCCTCCAGTCACAGGGACTGGAGGGGAGGGATAGCAGTGCCCCTGGAGATACAGCACCTGTTGAAGGCTGTCCCAGTAAGGAACATGACCTCATGTTCTGCACAGAGGACAGGGGAGTGTGCAGGCACTGGCAGAGTATTCTTGTCCAGACATAATGCCTAGTGATTGCTGAGCTGGGAATGCTGAATGCCCAGCTGCCTGCTGTACTCTGGTGCTGTCCCAAAGAAGTGGGACTCAGTTAAGGACCATGTGTCTTTCCTCCTTCCCTCCCTGTTAAGGCCATAGGACATAGTCTTACCACACAGTTCAGTGAGAACATTTGATGTTCATCCTTTGTGATGGCTGCAAGTACCTGTCCACCACTGCCTGCCTTCTCAAGGATTTGCTGAGGCTGCTGTGCCTATCTCTAAGAGGGACCTCTCATTGTCCTTCTGGACCCTGTTCCACAGGCTGCTGCCTTTCCTGCCTGGGCAGCATGTAGCAGCTGTGCCATGCCATGAAATGCCTCTGCTCAGCCCCTGAGCGTTTTCACATCCAATTCAGGTGCCTGGATTTTGTCTGAGGACCATGTATGAGGTGGTGTGTGACTGGCATGGTCTAAAAGTTTTGCTGGTGTGTTCACAGCCCTCGAGGAGTTATGGCAAGCACTCCCGACCTGGGGACACTGGGAGCTCTGTTCCAGCTGACACCCGCTGCCCCTTGTCCTATCTTTGGGTGCCACTGAGCAGAGCCTGGCTCCTTCCTCCTGACACCCACCCTTTCCATATTGATCAACACTAATGAGGTCACCCCTCAGTCTCCTTCTTTCCAAGCTGAAGAGACCCAGCTCCCTCAGCCTTTCCTCATCAGGGAAATACCCCACTCCCTTCATCGTCTGGATGAGGGCTGGACTTGATGATCCTGGAGGTCCTTTCCAGCCGTAATGACTCTGTGATTCTGCTTTGCTTGCGATGAGCCCAGCCCAGAAGGTCCATTTTCTATGGCGTTGAATCCCTGGGGTAAAAGACCTTGCGTGCTGCCGCTGCGGTGCCTTCCTGCTCGGTCCTCAAGTGATGTGTTTTCCCCGTGCAGATAACCCCCAACTGCATCTTTCTAAGTAGCTTCCCTTTGGCAGCATCATTTTCACAAGGTGGCCAAGAATTCCCCTTCCTTAATCCAGAGCCAACCTCGAGTAGATTGTGAGACCTTGTTAAAAAATCAGAACTAAAAAGACATGTGAGAGGATGTGAAAAGGGATTCCGCTCAGGGCAACGAGGTCTCCACAAGCTCCAGATCTTGGCTTTTTTTCCTGCTTTGGATATAGCTGAAAGCACTTGCCGAGTTGGCTGGGAAGCCTGAAGGAAAAACTCAGGCTACCCCAGAGGAGTGTAAATGTCATTCTTATATAAAAATACTTCTATTTTTAAATTCCATGCTATAGCTTCTCTAGCCTGGCACCACTTACAGTTGTTCTAGTTTCTAGTGTTTTAAAGCTGTCAGCACCATTCTGGTTAATGTGTTTTATGTATTTACTTTGTAGGGGGCTGCACATGGCTTCAGAGCAGCAGGAGGAGAGCTTGCTTTTCCAGATCCTTTTAAACTCCAAATCTGGTCTTTACATAACGCCTCCTTCTTCTGCACCTTCTTGGGAGCCCTTCCCATAGCTTCATTCAGCCTCTGGGCTTTGGGAGAAAGGACAGGCACACAGTTCTCTGTCTAACCCAAAGAACAGTCCAACTACTGTCAGTTTATCAGCCCAGACTCCAAGCAAGAGAGCAAATGCCAGCTTCTTCCCGGGGTGTAATGACAGGTTGATAGCAGCACGGAGCTCTGCCGTCTCCGTTACTCTGGAGCTGTGCTGCTCCACTGCTTGGAAGCCCAGGTGCTGCCAAGGCAGGTGCAGTCTTTCTANGCCGTCTCCGTTACTCTGGAGCTGCTTGGAAGCCCAGGTGCAGCCAAGGCAGGTGCAGTCTTTCTGCCTGCTCTGGGTCCCTTCCCACTAGGAATGCCATGAGAGCTGCTCCTCCATGCTGCTGATCCCTGATGGGGATACTGAAGGCTGTGTGAGAGCAGACTGGCGCTCATGAAAGCACTGGCTTTGCCACCAGGCATCATGCAGCAGTGGGCAGGAGGACTACTGGTCCCCAGCCAGGCTGTAGTCTTCTAGCTGGTGAGCTGGTGAAGCGCTGGAGCCGGTGCAGAACTGTGCAGGATGAAAACCACCAGGATGCTCGTTCCTCTGTCCCAAGCAGGGCTGGGATTTCAAGAGTGGGTGTCACATCCTAACACAACTCTCACGGCTGGAGTGCTGCAGGTGAGGGAATTCCATGTGAAGTTGGAAGTGGAGAGATGTGAGTAGATCTGACTCGCTTAAGCTAATAGATCCAGAGGTCAGGATACCCTGTTGGCTGATCAGCCCTTATTTCAGTTCAAAATATGCCCTATTTTAGCTTAAAATAATGCACAGTGTTACTAGGATGAGTGGGAGAATTCCCAGCGCCTGCTGACGGTGATGAAAACCCTCCTTTTCTCCAGATGAAAGGACTACACATCTCTCCTCTCCACCCTGTTGCTCTCATGCCCTGTCTGTGTGTACAGCTGCAAGCTCTTCCCCCCACTCGCATGTCTGGGATGAGAGAGGCTTTGCCTGCCCTCTCCATGTCCTGTGTGAAATGAGGCTCAAGCAGCTGCCTCTCCCCTCTCCCGTGGGTGCCTGTGGGCATGAGGATGAATAGGCTGAAGTGCTTTGTCAGGGCTCTGATGTTGGCAGTCTGGTGGAGGAGATGGGTGTTGCTAGTGAGCAGGATGGCAGTGGAACCCAAGAGAGCTTGTTTTCTCCCTGCTGCCCAGGGCAGATGAGTGACCTCCCCGCGGCCAGACAGCAGTTTGCTTCTGGCTCACACCTCTGCAGCAGGTTTCAGTGGATGGGCTCCTGGTCCTCAGCTCACAGTTAAGTCTTGTGGAGACAGAGGACCCTTTGTGTTGGAGACCTCAAGGTTCTCTTCTTTCACGTGCCTCTGCCCTAAATACATGTCCTTCCCCTGCTGGGCAGGAGTCTCTATATTGGAGAGCACAGGAGGGAGGAGAGGGTCCGTGGAGACGTTGCCATGGCCACTGGTGGTGGCTGAGCCCTCTGTGGGATGCTCATATTGCATGGTCAGCCCAACTCAACAACTGAGCCGGTGTTTTACACCCCGTTTTGTAATGGTGCAAAAGCTGGGGCCGTGAGGTGTTGCCTTCGGTGAGGTGGTGACACAGATGGAGTCCTTTGTGTGACGGCAGCTGTTAGGACACTTCTGGATGTGCCTCTTCTCACCAAGATGTGAGAATAGCTGGGTGGCTGTGTCTGGCAGCAGTGCAATCAGTGCCTGTTGATTGCGCTGCTGAACACCGACCACACAAGCAGTGGGGCCAGCCGCAGCTTGCTGGGTGTTTCATCCCAAAGGAGCATGTGGATGAGCTGGGGATGGGAGGGCTGCACAGCCACCCGTCTCCCCTACCACTCACCCCACATGCCAGAGGTGTGATGTCTTCTCTGGCCTGCCTTTCCTCCTAAATCCCCTGTTTCAGTCGATGAAGTGCTCAGGGTTTGGGCTAGGAGTGGCGTTTGTGATTGAGTAGCCTGGCCTGGGACCTGTGCTGGTTTCAGCTCTGTCTCACAGCAGAAGAACTGTAAGCAAACAGAAGAGAACTTGTGAGCAGGAGAACGGGAGAGGTCCTGTCCCTGCTAAAGAGATCTGTGCTCTGTGGTGGGAGCAGAACACGCAGGTGCTGAGATGCAGTACTGTGCTGCTGTGCTCAGAACGTGATGTGCTGCTGTCTCTCAAGAGCTTACCTGCCCCTGTTTTATCGAAGTCCCTGAGAAGAAGGTTCTCCGTGTCATTGGGGTTGAAGAAAATGCCCCTGGCATGGGGTGGGGGGGCTAAAAAGGAGGGATCTGAACAGTGTAGGGTGCCCATCAGCTCCTGCAGCCTGTGACTCTGCTGAGAGACTGACAGACAGGCTGCCTCAGATGATGACACCTGCAAAGCTGAGGAAGCCAAGGAGGGCCGATCACAGGTCACTACCACACCCCTGCCATCCGTGAAGCCATCTGTGCCAAGAAACTGACTGAAGACGGATGGAGACCCCAGAGATCTGCAGAACCCGGATGATCCTGGATGGCCAGAGCCTGCAGCCTAGATGCTGCTGGCAGCCCAGTCTGTTTTCTCTAGTTGTTGAGAGTGGCATCTAGTAACTTTGGTGAACGCTTGCACTGATTTATGGTGTCAGTCTCCTTTATGAAACCCGAGGGAATCCACAGGCCTGAGTCACTCCCCTTCCCTTCTCTGGTCGCTCAGGAGGTGACGGCTGGCTCTGCTCGAAGCTCAGCCTGGTTGCAAGTTGCGCCTCGCTTTTTCTGTGAGGCACTGGCCTGCAGCTCAGCTCTGGGGACTGGCAGATTGCAAACAGCCTGGTGTTTGGAAATCACAGGTCTGGCCATTTTGGTCTGGTGGATCCACAAGGAGAGTGCTCTGTTGCTCCCGTGCCACGTCCTTGAGCAGAGCATGCTTCTCCAGCCTTGCTGGGCCAGGCAGGTGCTGTTCCCATGCTTGGAGAGCTGGACTTGCTCCAAGGAGTCAGCTGCTCAGTCCCTAGCACACAAGAGCAAAGAAGAGCACTTGCAGAGTAGGGGTGGCATGTGTGCCAAGGGAACGGCATTTGATGTCAGCAGAGACATGTGAGTGGCCACATTGGCTAAGGAGCAGGGTAGACCCCCCGAGACTGCTTACAAAGAGCCCGTCAGCTGTCTGTGCTGAGACAGGTTCACTTAACGCCCTGTCTGGCAGCTTCTGAACAGATTAGTTTTCAAAATAGAATTCACAGCCTGGCTCCTGCCCAGTTGTCCTCATGCACTGCAACAGTGGGCTGGGAAGCAGCTTGGGTGGTCCCACAGGACCAGCATGGCTTTGGGGACCAGAGGAGAGAAGCTGCTAGGGACTGAGCGTGGTGGCATGGAGCAGACACCTGGTGACTCTGCTGTCGCATGAGCTCACACACGTGTTGCTGCAGCTTGTAGTGAGGCATCCAGAGACTTCTTGGCCAGACACTTGCCCATGTCAAACAGAGCAGGGGGCTGGATTCATCACTACCAGAGGGCACAGGAAAGCCCCAGACAAGAGCCACTGAGGTTCTGTGACAGCCCCTTGCTGGTCGTGGTGAGGGATAGCGGTGGTGTCTGGATGCTGGACTCCTGGGAGACAGGGAGTGTGACAAGTGCGATCCTTCGGCAGTGTTCTTTGTGCCCGAGACAGAGGGTGTTGTCAGGGGCTCTGCTGCCCACAGGAGCTCTTGAGATGTCACAAGGCAGGGAGGATTTGGGTGACTCCCTGCTTGCTCAGTGACCTGGCTCTGCGTGAGCTGTGCCAGTGGTGCTGCAAGATGTCAGGTGAACATGTGGGGGGACACCTCAGCAGCTGAGATCTGCTCGACACCTTGATGTCCTCACACATGCAGATAGTCTGTGTGTCGTGTCCCTCTGGTGTGAGATCTGCTTGTAGGTGACTCTGAGGTGCTTAGATGGTACACAGGTCCTGCTTGGCTCATCCAGGAAGGTCCCTTCTGGGGGTGTGAAGATGAGCCAGGCTTTATGGACATGATATAGGTGGACTCGAAGTCAGGTGTCTTTGTATGATGTTGGTTTCCCTGTGTCTCCCCAAGTCCTACCAGGTTGTCTTAGCATATTTCATAGAATCTTAGAGTGATTGAGGCTGGAAGGGAGCTCAGAGCTCACCCAGTCCAAAGACCCTGGCAGCGACACCTCTCACCAAACCAGGTTGCCCAGAGCCCCATCCAGCCTGGCCTTGAACCCTTCCAGGGCTGGAGCAGCCACAGCCTTCCTGGGCAACCTGTTCCAGTACCTCAGCATCCTCATGGTGAGGAATGTCTTCCTAGCATCCAATCTAAATCTCCCCTCTTTCAGTTTCAGGCTGTTCCCCCTTGTCCTGTCACTACAGGCCCTTGTACAAAGCCCTTCCCCAACTTCCCTGTGTTTAATGAAGTCACGGATAATGAATGTGAGTACTCTCTCTCACCAGTGCCTCTCCTGTGCCCTGGCTCCTGCAGACTGAGCGGTGAATCCCACCTGCCTGCTGAGGCACCTGCTCAAAGTCTGAGAAGGGGGGGATGTTTCTGGTCTGGGGTGAATTTGCTGCATTCTGGGGCTGGCAGCTTCTCCCCATCTTTCCACAGACACGGGTGCCGAGGCTGCCCGTTCTTCTGTGATGCTTTAGTGGAAAATCAGCTACTGCTGAGTGTTGGAAAGGAGGAAGTGAATCACTGAGTTTGGTCCCAATGGCCCCAAGGAGGGAGGGCTTCTAGCCAGAGGGACAGACAGACCGACAAGACAAACACTGAGTGTATTGTTCAGTGTTTGGAAAACAAGGGAGAAGCCATCCCTTGTCCTGGCAGGTTATCAGGGCTGGTCATGACTCAGGCCCTGTCCTGGCTGAGCCCTCTCTCCTCAGAGCTGTGCATGCAGGCTGGTGGAGCTGAGCTGGACTTCTCAGGGCTGCAGCAGCTTCCCTCTGTGGGACCCTTCTAGTCTCTGCTGCCACTCTGGGTAGCTGGAGGCAGTAGCCCAGTTGCTTCCCTAGCAGTTGCATCACAGAAAACATGTTAAGCAGTGGGTCTGGTGGGGGGTTTCTGGACCCTAGGAATCACAGAATTATTGAGGTTGGGAAAGACCTCTAAGATCATCCAACCCAGGACCTAACATCACAGGGCCCTAAGTGCCACATCCAGGCTGTCCTTCAACACCTTCAGGGATGGGGACTCCACCACTGCCCTGGGCAGTCCATTGCAGGGGCTGAGCACCCTTTCCATGAGGAAGGGCTTCCTAACATCCAACCTAACCCTCCCCTGGCAGNCTCCAGCCCCTCAATCTCTTTCTTACAGTGAGGGGCCCAGAGCTGCCCCCAGTAGTTGAGAGGAGGCCTCCCCAGTGCCCAGTACAGGGGGAGAACTACATCCCTAGTCCTGCTAGCCACACTATTGCTGATACAAGCCAGGATGCCTTTGGCCTTTCATGCCTCCTGGGCAGGAGATTGGTTCCTTCTCTGAGGGTCAGTTCCTTTGTAGGGGAAGAGCTGTCTGCTGTGACCCTCTGTGGTCTCTCTCTACTCCCTCTCAAGTTCATCAGGGCATAGATTTGTTTCCAGCTGGAAGTGAGACTTTCCAAGCCCCAGCTGGCCAGCCCTTGGCATGTGTGGGGTTCGCACCCCTCCCCACTGTTGGCACTGGCCAGGATTCCCTTCTCCGCAGCGCATCCGCCCCGCTCCGGGTCAGTCAGGCTTTGGCAGGGGAGAGGGGGAGGCTGAGTGAAAATCCAGTAACGCTGCTTGGCCCTGCATTTTGCTTTTGCAGACACCAAAGACACCACTTCCCAGCTCTCTATCCAACCGGCCAAGGTCAACAGTTGGATGAAAAGAGTCCAAGAGAAGCTAAATCCCAGAAAGACTGAGGTGCTGCTGCTGAGGAGGGTGCAGTGCTCTGAGGAATTTGCCACCAACCAAGCTCCAAGGAGGATGCCTGGCCTTAGGTCACTAAAAGAAGTCACAGATGTATGGCCATCTGGATTCCTTATGGCTTTTGCTTACCCAGAGCCCCGTGATCATCAAAAGGGGCTCAAGGGATGAGAGGAAATGGGGTCAGGTTGTGCCAGGGGAGGTTCAGATTGGATCTTAGGAAGAGCTTCTTCTCAACAAGAGTTGGAGCAGGCTGCCCAGGGAGGATGTGGAGGCACCGTCCCTCCAGGGGTTCAATAAATGGGCAGCCAGCGTGTTTGAGGAGCTGGGGTAGTGGTTGGGGGGTTGTAGAGTGGGCAGTTGGACTTGGTGGTCTTGGAGGTCTTTTCCAGCCTTGATGATTCCGTGGTTCTCTATGAACAGACTTTTGAAAAACACTACCTACAGTGAGTTAGGAAAGCAGTATTGCATTCAGCACACTGTGGGTGGGTGGTTCAGAGCTGGTTATTGTGATGCTGTGTACCTACTCTTGACATCGAAGGCTTCTACAAACCCTGTTTGAATCAGGAAACACTGGGTTCATCTGGGGGGGGTCTCTGGGAGCCATCCCCGTGTTCGGTGTTCTGCAGGCTGAGAGAAGCCGTTCACCTCCTGTGGGCAGGAAAGGGCTGGACATGCTCTGGCAAAGAGAATGCCAGAGAATCCCTCTGCTTTCTCTTCTTGGCCTGTGTTTTCCCCTGGGTTGTTGCTGCTGTCGCTGGGCACTGCGAGGGGAGCTCCCCAGACAGTCCAGAGGAGGTGTCCTAGGAGTCTCCGTGCTGTTGCTGCCACACAGGCTGTGCCTGACAGAGTGGAAGCTGTTAGCAGCTCTGGCAGATGAAGAGCAGGGAATCCAGCTGTTTGGCAGCTGTCATCTGTAAAGGAAGAGACCTCTACTTCACTGCAGAGATCTGTGCTGGCCGTGTGCCTGTCCGGAAGACGGCAAGCGCCGAGGGAGGCTGTAAGATGAGTGAATATGAAGCCCTGGAATTTTTATATGTACCAGAACATGGTACTTGAGGTGTCAACTTCATCTGCCTCTTCAGTGCCTCTTCCCCAGGCAGGGAGAGGCATGGAGAATGGTTTCACAAGCTCCTCAGTCTTCTGCTTTGGGACCTCCCTATTTGTTTTTTGCATCCTTGCTCCTACCCCTGGGTCAGCCACATCAGCCACATCCCTGGTCACTGGATAAGCTCAAGCCGTTGTCCAGTTCTGGGCCCCTCAGCTCCAAAAGGACACAGAGCTGCTGGAGAGAGTCCAGCACAGAGCTACAAAGACAATGAAGAGAGTGGAGCATCTCTGTGGTGAGCAATGTCTGAGGGAGCTGGGTCTCTTTAGCTTGGAAAAAAGGGGACTGAGGGGTGACCTCATTAGTGTTGATCAATATGGAAAGGGTGGGTGTCAGGAGGAAGGAGCCAGGCTCTGCTCAGTGCCATCCAAGGACAGAATAAGGGCCAGCTGCTGTCAGCTGGGACACAGGAGGTTCCATGTAAATGTGAGAAGAAACTTCTGTCTGGTGAGAGTGACAGAGTACTGGAAGGGGCTGCCCAGGGCAGTTGTGGAGTCTCCTTCTCTGGAGACACTGAAGGGTTGCTCATGCCTTCTGGGCTGTACTGGTGTGGGGAGCTCAGGTGTGTTGCTTGAGACCCTTCAGGCAAGTCAGTGCTCATCTGCCCAGCATGGACTGGCTCTGCAGACTTGGGAAGGAAAAGCTCTGACCACAAGACAGCCGCTTGGTGTGATTTGGGATTGATTGAGACTAGCAAACTGAGATGGAGAGATACCTTTTGTCATGGGTTTCTGTGGCCTGGGACGAGATGATTTGCATCTCCCAGACCTGGCCCGTCTAGAGTAGACCCAAATATGCAACTTAATTCAAAGGAAATATGTTTCTAGCTCTGCTGTGAAGCACACGGGAGGGAGTGCTTTGCCAATGGGATGCAAGGAGAATGGCTTTTCCTCAAGTGTCTTCAACCTTGCAGACTGTTCCTCCTGTTCTTTCCTTCGTGAGGTTGTCACAGAAAGCAGGTATCCTCTGCTTTGGCAGTGAAATGCTGCTTAGTATCTTGTTTTGAGCCCTGGGTGGGTTAGTTTGTGGTGGGTTATTTCCAAGACCTGTTGATCAAGAGTTGTCCTGAAGCACAAGGGGTATAATTCCTTCTGACACCTGCTGGGAAGCATGTGCCCTGTAATACGAACACTTCTTCATCTTCTTTCTGTTCAGTCGAGGAGATCTGGACTTTATGTTTCTTGCAGAAAGGCATTTGCAATGATTTTGGTCCTGTTTTCCCCAGATGAGTGCCAGACATGGTATTTTAGTGTATAGACCCCCTTCCGTGATGAGAATGTGTAGGGAGTTAAAAATACCTCCCTGATCCTCCAGCCTTTCACTGTGCTGGTTGAGCTGACAGATCAGATTGCATCGCTTCTCATTGCTCCCGAAATATTTTCAGGATTGCAGGGCAGTTGTGGAGTCTCCTCTCTGGCTTTGGCCCTAGTGGAATCCTGTGTTGCTTGGATGGGTTTATCCTCTGCAGTGATCCTCCAAACCATCTCAAAGGCCCAGTGTACCAGAGCCTTTCTCCCTGCAGGAGCTGCAGGTGGGAGTGAGGGGGGCATTGCTGGCGAGCACGGAGCACCCTCATGGAGGTCTAGCGCTGCCAGTCAGGCAAAAGGACTGGGAGCAGACGTCCTGCTTTGCTGGTTTAATGCAGATACAGCAGTGTGCTCTGTAAAAGAGAGGACCTTTTCCCCTGTGAAGTGGGTGGCTTCTCAGTGCTCAGTCCTCAGAAAACACCCCAAGCCATAAATGCAGTCATTGCAGCAACTGGTGGCTGCAGTGGTTCAGGGGACAGAGTTTTCGCTCAGTCTCTCTCCTTGGTGACTCTCACAGGCTGAGCTGTGTTTATTTGCTTGGCCTGGCTTCCCTCTGCACTGCCTCACTGTTGTTTCAGAGCTCCTTTAGGACTGGGAAGGCAGGTCCTGAGAACGCTGCCACCATCACAAGTGTATTTAGAGCTGCTTGTGTTTGCTGGGGGAAGGATGTGTTGGGGTAAAAGGAGCAGCTCTTGAGTGTGATGAGCAGGCAGAGGTTCTTCAAGGCAGTTGGGACATCCATCTTGTGGGGCAGCTTAATGTGATAGTGCAGGGAGGGTATCTTAGAATCATAGAAAGCTTAGAATTGGAAGGGACCTTAAGTATCATCGAGTTCCAACCGCCCTGCCATGGGCAGGGACACCTTCACTAGATCAGGTTGCTCAGAGCCCCATCCAGCCTGGCCTTGAACACTTCCAGGGATGGAGCTTCCACAACTTCTCTGGGCAACCTGTTCCAGTGTCTCACTACCCTCCCACTAAAGAACTTCTTACTAATATCCAACCTAAATCCCTCCTCTGTCTGCTTAAAATCATTACCCCTTGTCCTCTCACCCCTTCCCTCGGTGGGTTGTATGCCCTGCCAGGCTCAGGGCATGGGGCATGATCCTTTGAGCGAAACAGTGCCATTGTGATGACCAAAAGCAGGAGAGCATAGGATCCTGCTCAGGTAGGCAGTGCTCTGAGTCCAGAGACAGCTTGCCAGTGAAGGTTCCTGCAGGGTATCCTGGTGGACAAGCACTGTGGGTCTGCACAGCTGCTTGGGAGGAGTATCGATTGTTTTTTTCTCTTCCACAGGACTCAGAGCAGAAGTGGTTCTCCTGTCTCACCCCAGCGCACAGGGCAGTCCCGGACTGTCCGGCGTTACCCAGCCAGCAGTGGCCAGCACACCTC
Organism: Upupa epops; assembly: GCA_013397515.1. Lineage (NCBI taxonomy): Eukaryota > Metazoa > Chordata > Aves > Bucerotiformes > Upupidae > Upupa > Upupa epops. The sequence goes on along the minus strand of VZRI01004992.1, from coordinate 180,556 downwards.
GAATGCACTGCCCAGGGGGAGTGAACACGAGCAGAGCATCGCCAAGCCGCTCACAGCTTCCCAGGAGCACACCTTGTCTGCAAGGGGTAAGGTCTCTAGGGCTGTCACTCTTTTTGGGACCTCGTGTTGGGCAGCTGGAGTGTGACTGGAGATCCCCAAGAAGTGTTGGACTCTCAGGGCTTTGCTGCTGGGTAGGGTGGAGAGGGAAGGTCAGATCTGAATGAGGGCAGAGCAGGGATGCAGGATGTTGGCAGCAGGAGGAAAGAGGCCAGGAGGATATGACTGATGCTTTCTAGGGGTGTTGAACATTACCCCAGCACGCTGCCCTGAAGGGGAATTGCCTCAGTCTCAGTCTGTAGACACTTTGTCTTTCACACCAGCTCCTGCTTGGTCTGAGCAGCCCTCAAAGGCAAATTGTGCAACCGACTTCTAGTTGGCTGTCCCTGTGACAGTGATGGCGATGTGGTGGGGATCAGGGGCTGCAGCTGGGACTGGAGCTGCAGCACCTCTCAGCTAGGACCAGTGTGAGTTCTGTTCTGCAGCTTGTCTCCCGCTGCGGCCACCGTTCCTCAAGGAGTCCCCCTGTGGCATCTCAGCCCCTGTGAGTGGGACTGTCAACCTGATGGAAGCTGTAATCTGAAAGCGGGACTGCAGTGTGGAGAGTGGGAGCTGAGCACAGCAAGGAGGACACCCCCCCAAACAGCTGGTTTAGCGGGCAGGGATGGAGGGCTCTGATGTCCAGCCAGCTGGTTCATGGTTACACAGTACTTCTGCCTCTTGTCCATTTTCCAAGAGACCCCAAATGCTCTGAGTGCAGTTTCCTCCCCTGTCTAGTGTGAGGATGGTGAGAGACAAGAAAGAGAGCACAGGTAACTGCAAAAGGTCAGTGGCCACTTGTAGGGAGACACTGGTTTTCTCAAGCCCTGATGGATACCAGTGTGGCTGTTCTTGGGGGAACCCTCCAGTGGTTTAAGGGCAGCTGTTCTCCCAGCTACTGATGTGTCTGGAGAAGGAACCTTGTCCAGAGCAGAAACCCCCCCTCTATACTGGGATTAAAGTGGGTGTGCTCCTTCGCAGGGTGTCACCACTCCAGCCGTTGGCCATTTCTCACGTGTGAGTGAATGATGCTGGAGCAGAGGACAACCTGAAGTGAGCAAGGAGCAAGGACAGACACTGCCCTGGGGTGGGACACAGACCCTCTCCTTGCTCTGGAAATGCAGTGGAGCTCAAACTCTGAATTCTTATGCCCATGGCCCGGAGATGCTGTTTCCACTTAGCACTGTCGTTTCTTTCCTAGGAGCCAACCTAACAGAGAAGATTAGGAAGATAAAAATTGTCTTTACACCCACCATCTGCAAACAGACCTGTCGGAGTGGGCGCTGCTACAACAGCTGCGAGAAGGGAGACACCACCACGCTCTATAGCCAAGGGGGACACAACCACGATGCCAAGTCTGGCTTCCGCATCTGTGAGCTCCCTGAGGGCCCCAGCCCACCTTCCTACTTGCTCTCCCACTCCTCTTCTGCCTTTCCTGCCTCTCTAGACTGAGGGTTCAGGCTGCTGTAGCAATGGGGTGAGATGGCCTCAGTGCCTTGAAAGTGCCTTGGGACTTACTCTGTCTCTGGGTGAGGAACACAGACCTTGCCTCATCGCTCTCTTTCCCGGGCAAGCGACTTCTGCTTCCATCCCAGCACAGGTAGAGGGGATACGTGTGTTTGAGTCAGGCCTGCAGCCAAGCCTTACCACCCCCTCCTCCTCAGAGCCAGCTCACTGCTTTTGTCACCCAGTTCTGGGCTGAGTTTCATCACCTAATACCTGCCTGTTCTCTCCTTTCACTCACGTGGAAGCCAGGAGAGCTGGCTGCAGGTTGCAAGCTGTTCTTATAAACAGGGCTGCTGGAACCTCTGCTTGCCTTGCAGAGCTGCTGGAATTGCTCAGCAGGTCCCTGGGAGACCCAGCTGCGGTTTGGGCACATCCTCTTGGAGCCAGTTGGTGGGAGCAGCTCTCAGGACCTGATGGAACTAATCCTTTGAAAATCTCTGTCACTCAAATTCTTCTAAAGTTAAAAAAGAGCAAAGCCTGCCTGTTGTGGACATGGACCGATACGGGATTCTTGAGAACTTCTGCCTAGATACCAGTCCACAGATGTTCTCCTCCTCCCCAAACCGATTGCTGGGCTTGAGCAAATGAACTTGGAGCAGGGTGGCAGCTCATCCCCTGGGGTTGAACCTCACAAGCCATCCCGGAATGTGCAGCAGCACTGGAGTGACTCCAGGTGATCTGGCATGGAATGCGGTGTTTGCCCAGGTGTCACCCACACTCAGAGACACTCTGGGTTGCTCCAGGCCATCTGATGAGGCCAAAGAAGAAGAAGTGACTTTGGTTTCAGCATGCTTTTTCCGAGTCTGTGCAGATGAATTGCTCTCAGTTCTGTTGTCTCACTCCATACTTCTCCCACGTGAGCTGCTGGCCAGGGCTGGCTGGGGGACAGGCTCTGAGAACATAGTGCTCTGCCTGTTTTCTCCTTCTGCTTCTTCCATCTCTGCTGAGTTCCCTTCTGGGCTGGGAGTAAAAGCCCTGCCAAGCGGGGAGCGGGCCATGTGCAAGGGCAGGAGTTGTGCTGGCCTGGCTGCCTGCAGCTGCTGCAGCTCCTGCCTCACTCAGAGGGATCCTGCTGTGCTAGTAAAGTCACTTTTTGTTCCTGGGGGACTGCCCCACAGACTGTGGGTGCCAAAGACTGACCGTGGCCCCAAAGTCCTTGGAAAGGCTCATCATCTTCAGCCCATGACTCCAGTCCTGAGCAGAGCTTGGGGAAGATGGTAGTGCATAGCATAGACCCCCAGGTTGCCTTCAGGCTGCAAGTACTGACCCCAGCCCAGTGCTGGGCCTGGTCTTAGTGCCCTGTGGGGGCTCAGAACCAGCTGCCTGGCCTCTTGCAGCTACCTCATGCCTAGAGGCAGTATCTCAGTTCCTCTGCTAAGCAGACCTTTCTTTGCCTTGCAGACTTCTGCCAGATCCCCTGCCTGAATGGAGGACGCTGCGTGGGTCGGGACGAGTGCTGGTGCCCCTCTAACTCCACTGGGAAGTTCTGCCACCTGCCAGCACCCTCTCTGGAAAAGAAGCAGGGAGGGAGATCCCCAAAGACCTCAGCTGATGGCTCCATGAGGCACTCCACCTACACCCTGCCCTTGTCCAACCAGCTGGGTGAGCACGGCTGACTGACCCTGTGTTTTCCTCCAGCATAGGTGGCTCCTCAGATAGGCAGTGCCCAGCCCCAGGAGGCCACTACCTTCTTACTCCTGCCTCTGCAGGACAGGTTGTAAACCCCTTGGTTCCCCTTGTTTCCAGGGGCTCTTGTTGCTGGGGAAAGCTTTTGTCCTGTTACCAGACCAGAGCAATACTCTCTTCTAGATTTCCTGGTGGGGTCAGTCTCCTTCTCCTCCCTCATGACTTGGTTGATACCAAAATGCTCTTCTGGTATCAAATTGTTGGTGGATTATCACAACTGGGGTATAAACTCATCTTCCAGCTTCCCTAAACCCTTCCCTGGTCAACGTCCACATCAACCACCCTCCAGAAGCCACAGTGCAGATTCACCAGGTGGCCAGGGTGCGGGGTGATGCCGAGCTGAACAGCGTGGAAGCAGTCCTGGTGCCTCAGTTGGCTGCCATGTCCTGGAACACCGACAGCCATAGGAGTGGCAACAGCATCACCGTGGAGAGCAGCCAGCAGCAGAGACCCCCGAGTCTGCTGGGGAAGTGCTTCAGGGAGGCTCCTCATGGGCAGGTAAGGGGTCAGCACCCTGCATGTGCTGGCGGGTGTGCAGACACGTTTCTTGGTCTGGGCTTGGGTGTGTGAGATGGGGCACACGGGGCCTTTCCACGTGTGAGATGTTCAGCACTAGTATAGGGGCATCACGACTGACCGTGGCCCCTCACCCGTGTGCCACAGGCATCACCCGCATGGCATGGGCATGGAGGGGCTGACACAGCAGAGGGCTGTGCTGCCATTCAGTGGCACCTGGACAGGCTGGAGAGCTGGGCACGGAGGAATTGAGTGAAATTCAACAAGGGCAGTGGCTGGCATCTGGGCAGGAGCAGCCCCAAGTAACAGTACAGGTTGGGGACTGACCTGCTGGAGAGCAGCGTAGGAGAAAGGGACCTGGGGTTCCTGCTGGGCAACAGGAGGCCAGTGGCATCCTGGAGTGCATTAGAAAGGGGGGTGGTTAGTAGAACAAGAGAGNGTCTCTTGAGCTTGGAAAGAAGGAGACCGAGGGGCGACCTCATTCATGTTGATCAGTATGGAAAGGGTGGGTGTCAGGAGGAAGGAGCCAGGCTCTGCTCAGTGCCATCCGACAGGACAAGGGGCAGTGGGTGCCAGCTGGAACACAGGAGGCTCCACATAAAGATGAGAAGAAACTTCTTCATGGTGAGGCTGACAGAGCACTGGAAGGGGCTGCCCAGGGGGGTTGTGGAGTCTCCTTCTCTGGAGACGTTTAAAACCCACCTGGATATGTTCCTGTGCATCTGGATCTAGGGGATCCTGCTCTGGTAGGGGGATTGGACTGGCTGATCTTTGAAGGTCCCTTCCATTCCCTGACACTGTGATTCCATGACAATTGACTGCAGCCAGTTTTCCAGAGGGGATTTAGTGATGGGCAGCGATGTGTTTGCATTTGGGAAGCAAATCCTTTGTTGTGACCCAGCAGGGAGAACCCTGCCTGTCCCTGACCAGGCTGTGCCCTGGGGCAGCTCAGCCCAGACTCGATGGCTTTTGCACACAGTCTCATTTCAAGCGGATGCCCTATTTATAGCAACCTTTACAGCCCCACTCTGTGATTATTGTAGGAAACACATAAAACATAGTAAAATTCCTTTCCCTCTCAGATGATAAATGAAAGTCTGAGTTCCATGGAGCAGTGCCTGTCTGGGCAGCTCGGTCAGGGCTTGGGGAGCAGAAGAATGTACGGGACTTTCTCATCCCTGTCACACAGACACCGTGATTTCCTATTCTGCCTTTCCCTCTGTATCTCTCTGCTGTCCCCATAGGTCTGTGGCACCTACAGGAGCTTCTCTGAGCTGCCCTGGAGCAGCCTGTGCACGGCGTGACACTCTGGCTGGGCAGCCTGAGTCTTGGAGCCCTCCCCACTGCTATCTAGCTGTTTCTGGGGGCTGCTCCCAGTTTCCATCCCATTCCCGAGTGCAAACATAAATGAGAGCAGACTCTAGGGCTGGAGGAGCCCAGTGTCTCTTTGGAGACACACCAGCCCTCTGGCCCCAGGGGCTAGGAGTGATGCACAGAGCAGCTGGCAGGAGCCCAGAGAGGTGGTGGAAGTCTGGGCAACACAGGGTGGGTGTTTTCTAGCCTGGGACAAGGTAAGGAGCCTGGGGCTTGTCTCTCCCTGCTCAGCCGCAGCTGATCAATCGATTTGTGAGCACTGGGCAGGTGGCCATATGTGCCTGGGCAGGGGCCAGCTCTGGCCCATGGGCTGCAGCGGGGAAGTCTGTAATGCAGAAGGCCCAGGGTCAGGTGGGAGGGGATGCGGGAGGCAGGGAGGACACTCCTTGAGCAGAGGAAAGTGCCTGACTGCAGGTTCTCAGCTGGGTTGGAGTGATGCCCCCATTCTGCTGGCTGATCTGTCGGGCACAGGATTGACCCCAGGGCTTTGCCAGGGTCAGTCAATCCCTGATTGATGTCCTGCTCCCTCTTGTTTGGTGTCCCTTTCTCCCCTAAGGGATGCAGTTGTGGGAGTCTCATGTTTGCTGTCTTAAACCACATCCCTTGTCCTGGGAGGGCCAGGCCAGTCTCTGAGCCCAAACTGTTGTCTCTGGTTGTAGCTCTGCCACAAACTCAGCAGCGAGTGTGTATTCTCTTCCCACACACCACAGCACCCAGTGTGCATCCTCTGCCATCCCATCCCACACACCACAGCACCCAGTGTGCATCCTCTGCCATCCCACACACCACAGCACCCAGTCCCAGCATCCAGGACTGCATCCTCTTCCACACCACAGAAACCTGCACGTCTGTTCTCTCTCTGCAGTGCACCAACCCCCTGCCAGGGCTGACCAGGCTGGAGGACTGCTGCAGCGGCATGGGGCTCTTCTGGGGCGCAGAGCGGTGCCTGGCTTGCCCTCCTCAGCCAAGTGAGTACTGCCAGCACCCAGGATGGCAAAAGGGACCCTTAGCCAGCAGAACTGGTCATGTTGCCTCATGCAGCCCTGCTGTGTTGCCACAGGTCCCCTGCTATGCAGCTCACCNCCCAGTGTGCATCCTCTGCCATCCCATCCCACACACCACAGCAGCCAGGACTGCATCCTCTGCCATCCCATCCCACACACCACAGCACCCAGTGTGCATCCTCTGCCATCCCATCCCACACACCACAGCACCCAGTGTGCATCCTCTGCCATCCCACACACCACAGCACCCAGTGTGCATCCTCTGCCATCCCATCCCACACACCACAGCACCCAGTGTGCATCCTCTGCCATCCCATCCCACACACCACAGCACCCAGTGTGCATCCTCTGCCATCCCACACACCACAGCACCCAGTCCCAGCATCCAGGACTGCATCCTCTTCCACACCACAGAAACCTGCACGTCTGTTCTCTCTCTGCAGTGCACCAACCCCCTGCCAGGGCTGACCAGGCTGGAGGACTGCTGCAGCGGCATGGGGCTCTTCTGGGGCGCAGAGCGGTGCCTGGCTTGCCCTCCTCAGCCAAGTGAGTACTGCCAGCACCCAGGATGGCAAAAGGGACCCTTAGCCAGCAGAACTGGTCATGTTGCCTCATGCAGCCCTGCTGTGTTGCCACAGGTCCCCTGCTATGCAGCTCACCTTTGCCCAAGGCCCTCAGAGATGGGTGGTAGCCAGCTGCTGCCCCAGCCTGTCCCTAGGGAACAGCACTGCTTTGGGTGCCCACCCCAGGCTCAGTGCTGCCCCTGCACAGCCCCAGAGTGCCTGGTTTGTTTCCCTCCTGGAAGGGAGGAACGGGGAAAAAAGCAGCCATGGGTTTAGGAGGTGGAGTCCTAGATTGGTTAGAGGAGGCTGCAGACTGGGTTTTAGAGTTATGGGCTCGCTCTGGGCCTGACATGGGCTTGGCAGGGTCTCTGGAAATAGCAGTACATCAAACAGTTGGCAGGAGAGTGCTGCTAAGCCATTCCAGGAGCAGGCGTGGCCAGCTCCATCTCTGCTGCACTTGGGAGCTGCGAGGACTGATCCAGCAGGAGATGAGGTTGTCTTGGCTGCTTTTCTTGGGGTGCTCCATGGTAGGCACAGCCCTTGTGTGGTCCATAGGCCATGCTGAAGGACTTCTGGCTGGGAAGGAGGCAGCCTCCCGGGCACAGTGGCTCCAGCAGCTGGTCCTGACTAGGTCTGGTGTAGGGCAAGAAGCATTTGCCCAGGGTTCTGCTCACTTCTCTCCTTCCTGCCTACTCCCCATCATAGAATTATGAATAATTAAGGTTGGAAGAGACCTCCAAGATCATCCAGTCCAACCAGCAACCCAACCCCATCCTGCCCACCAAACCCTGTTCCCCAGGGCCACATCTACTGGTTTTTTGAACCTGTCCAGGGATGGCGACTCCCCTCCTCCCTGCTCAGCCTGTTCCAACGCCTGACCACTCTGTCACTTGTTCCTGATGGCCAGCCTAACCCTCCTTGGCACAACTAGAGGCCTTTTCTTCTTGGTCTATGGCTTCTCTTTTGGACAAGAGACCAACCCCCACCTTTCTGCAACCTCCTTTCTGTAGCTGTACAGAGCAATAAGGTCTCCCCTCAGCCTCCTTTTCTCTGTCATGACTGGCTGGGTGCTTGTTCCCATCACTGGACCAAAGGACTGCCTTGTGATCCGGGAGNTGGACCGTCCCTCAGTCCTCCTCAGCTGGGGAATGTTAGGAAAGAACCCCCCCCAGCCTTGGTGCTGTGTGAGCCCTGCTCAGCAGCAGCCTAAACACTGTGGGGATTCCAACAGCCCTGCAGCTACCACCACACACACAGCACTGGGAGAGAGGGCCTGGGGAGGATCAGCCCCATCCCAGCCAAACGCAGTACAGCTGAGTGGACAGATGCTGGTCTGGCTTTGTTTTGCTGCTTAATTCCATGTGGATATGAAAAACGTATCCCCATGGATCTTCCACCTTCCTGTGTCAACAGGAAACCGAGTTCTCAGTCCCTCTGGCTTTAAAGATCCCCCTTGGAGACCAAATGGCTTGTGTTGCCTTTGACAGGAAGAAGGCTAGTTGAAGATCCTGTGTTCACTTGCTTTGGCTACCTCAGTAGACTGCCCCACAGCCAGCCCAGTGTGCAGGAGACCACACAGAGCCAGTGAAGTGGAGGCAGCCAAGGAGAGTGATTCTGGAGTGAGAAGCCCAAGTGGTTGCCATGCTTTACTGTGATGTGCTGCCTTGACAAGCAGTGCAAGAGATCTCACTCCAGTGGAGCCAAGGAAACTGTCCTTACTGCTTTGATGGAGCCACTGAGCCTCTCCTAGCGCTCTGCCTCCTCTGCCAGGGCTCTGAGGTTGATGCGTGGCCAGTGTGAAGGCATTCCTGTGCATCCCTCCTGCCCATCTCCTTCTGTCTCCTGGTAGTGCTGGCCTGTGTCCTGCTCGCTCAGAGTCCCTGCACTCTAGTTCAGTGACCTGGTGTCTCACGCACAGACGCGTCTGGTGGATGCTTCCAGCTCTCTCCTTGGCATCGTAGGCTTTGGAGAGAACTGGTGTGTCCCAGAGAGGCATGCACCACAGAAGACTTGACAGCCCTGGGAATGAAATTCCAGCAACCAGAGACAGCCATGGCAGGATCTCGTTCAGCGTAAACACAGATCCTCCAGAAGTGCAGCCAGTCGAGAGCCAGACAAACGGAGAGCTTGTTTGGGTTGACTGTCTGCCCGAGACGCCGATTGTTAGGAGAGTCTGGGTACGTCCAGATGTCTCCGTGGACTGCAGCTTTCATGTGCACTACATGTTTGTGTGTGGAAAAACATCAGAGAGGAAGAATCAGAGGTAGCCGTGCGTCTGAGTGGACCTGCCATGACCAGTCCCTGCTCTAGGGTGTGTTTTGCCCAGCATCACAAGAGCCAAGGTGCTTGAATGCTTCGTCTGCATCCTCAGGACTCTAGGTTTGGAGGGAAGGTAGGGGTAGGGTTGACCCAGACAGGAGTCCCTGGAGTATTAGGCTGGTCTCAGAGGCTTCCTTAGGCTTTGCTCAGGGTAGGGTTGACCCAGACAGGAGTCCCTGGGGTGTTAGGCTGGCCTCAGAGGCTTCCTTAGGCTTTGCTCAGGGTAGGGTTGACCCAGACAGGAGTCCCTGGAGTATTAGGCTGGTCTCAGAGGCTTCCTTAGGCTTTGCTCAGGCTTTTGTCTGTCTGGGTGGCTGCTGTGAGGGTGTGAGCAGAGAGGTGGGTGTTCACACAGGCTGTAGCAGAAATTGCTGGGAGTTCACTGTCGCTCATGTGAAGCTGAAGGTGGAACCCACAGGATCCATCAGACAGCCCTGGGAGAAGGAGGAAAGCTGAGAGCTTGGTCCGTGAGCTGTGGGGGCAAAGGCTCCAGCTCATGAAAGAAAGAGAGAAGAGCCAGAGACAGGGCCCTGGTGAGTGGCAGAACCTCTGCATACTGGTGTGGCTGCAGCTCACCCTGGCTGGATGAAATGTGCTGTGTGGCAAGACAGAGGCATCCAGTTGCCCCTCCTGCATCTTTAGTACTCAGAGGTAGTGGAGCACGCACTGAAAGGCTCAACCAGAATTGCATAGGACACTGTGATATCTGGATAGGGTAAAACTTAGAGGAGACCCATAGTGGGAAAAGGGAATTAGAAGCTGAGGGAGCAGCTGAAGCAGCGACAGACAGATGTGGTTGGAAGAAGCCCAAGATCAGGCATTGGCATGGACTGCCAGGGGTAGTGGTGGAGTTCCCAGCCCTGGAGGTGTTGAAGGACAGCCTGGCTGTGGCTCTTAGTGCTCTGGTGTGGCTGATGTGGTGATGTTAGGTCCTGGGCTGGGCTGGGTGAGCTCAGAGGGCTTTTGCAGCCTCAATCATTCTGTGATCCTCCCCAGTCTGATGGCAACAAGAGCAGAGCTGGAGGTCAATTCTCCAGGGGTTTCCTGTAGCTGTCTCAATGCCTGCAGGCACTCAGTGCCTGGCTGGTGGAGCCACTTGGCATTTCTGATGATGACAGCTCCATAGGTGAGCAGCTCTCTGCAGTGCAGGTCAGGCTGAGGTGTGCTCGTGTCCACCAGCCCCACCACTGCAGATGCCATGAGCCCATATACCTGGCTCCTTTAATCTCACTCACATCACTGGAAAACACCAGGCAAACAGAGGCACTGGAGCCACCCTCCTGACTGCAGTCTTTGTGGGCACAGGGAGGTGCGCAGGGTCCAGCTGCTGTTCTCCTGTGGAGCTGATCCAGGGTCTCCAGAAAGGGCTGAGTCTTGAAAGCAGTGAGGGAGGTCAGTAAGCCAGGGTTTCTCTGAGAGGTAGTGTCTTTTGTATGATGAATAGAAGGAGCTGAATGGGGCTAGCTTTCAGCAGCCCAGCAGTTCCTCTCTTCATCTGGCTGCAGGCATGGCTGTTCCCCTTTGAACAGTGATGCTTGCTGCCCAGTGCAATCATGCAATGGCCAGGGTTGGCAGGGACCTTAAGGATCATCCAGTTCCAGCCCCCCTGCAGAGGCAGGGACACCTTCACTGGATCAGGTTACTCAGAGCCCCATCCAACTTGGCCTTCAACACTTCCAGGGATGGGGCAGCCACAACTTCCTTGGACAACCCATTCCAGCCTCTCAGCACCCTCACAGGAAGGAATTGTTTCCTCCTGTCCAACCTCAATCTCCCCTCTTCACGTCTCTAACCCTTTCCCCTTGTCCTCTCACTGTGCACCGGTACCAAAAGCCCTACCCTTCAGCTGGTGCTGGCTCCTGTTCACTGGGCTGTCAACCAGCACCCCCAGATCTTTTTCCAGAGGCAGCTCTTCCCTCAGCCTGTAGCACTGTTGGGGGTTGCTGCAACCAAAAAGGTTCTTGCTGGTTCCCAGTATCCCCAACAACCTCATTGCTTTGGAGGGCTTTCCACATGGACCACCAGAGCGTGAGCTGTGGATGCCAAGCAGGAGGGATCTGAATGGTGGGAGTACAGCTGGACAGTCACTTGTACTTCTTGTTCCAAGTATGTGGTCCAGAAGACTGAAAACAAACTCCATCCTGGTAACAAATCCCATCGTTTGGTAGAGCACCCGCAGCTCCTGCTCGCTCTCTTCCCAAGCCATCACCTGCTTGGATACCTTGGTACAAGCTGTGGTGCTTAAACTTGGCTTCAGGATTGATGAGCCATGTTTGAATGGCCTCTGAAAGCTTCGGGGAGAGGCGGTTGTGCAGGTGAGTGCTCATTCTGAAACCAACTCAGCTGTTCTAAGCAGAGATGGGGAGCTGATTTGATGAGAGTAATTGGGACGGGACATCACAGGCAGTGAAACAAGGGGGGCAATGCAATAAATGGGCTCTGGGCTGTTGTTGCAGCATCTTTTCCAGGGCCTCTGTCTTTTCATTCACCTTGGTCCCCTTGTCAGGTGCCACCTGGCTATCCAGGCTTGCCTGGGAGGAGCCAAGGTGACCCAGTGTTAGATAAGAAGCAAAGGCAGCACCCGGTTCACCAAGTTGGCACCTGCTGAGCACCAGAAGGCACTGCTTGGGCAATGTGGCTGCTCTCACCTTTCCCTCTGCTCTGGGAGTCAGCAGAGGGGGACCTAGGGACTCTTTTCCTTCCATGAGTAGAGTGAAAAGAAGGAAGGGTGGTGATGGCTGTCTCTGCTGCCCGTGTCCCACACTGTTTGCTTCCTTCCCAGCGCGTCCTGCGATGGAGAACGGGCAGGTGGAGTGTCCCCGGGGGTACAAGAGGCTGAATCAAAGCCACTGCCAAGGTAAGGATGCTGCTTTCATCTCCTCTCCTTCGCACAGCCACTGTCAGAGCTGTTTTCATCCACACAAGTAAAACACAGCTATTCATTCAGAACGAATGAAAAGCAGGTAGCACGGGGGCTGCGGGGCTCAGCATGCGGTTGGGCCAGCACAGGAACACTCTCCCCTTAGTCCTACTGATCCCGTGAGGATCCCTGTGGCTGCTCTGATGAGCGTGAGGGTAAAAACACTTCCCCCAGAGTCTGAAGCAACAGAAATCGTGTTCCCACTGTGTGAAACTGTCCACAGGCAGCCCTGCCTGCTCCACACTGCTGGGGTCTGTCCCTCTCTCTGCTTTTCTCTCTGGTTTGTGTGTGTTTGGCACCTCCTGGACCCACAGTCCTCGTGTTTTTCCCTGCTCTTAGTGAAGTGGAATGTTATGGTTCCCTCCTCATGATTCACCGCAAGCTGAGAGGTGTCATCTCAGCGCAGGGAGCCTGGAGCCTGGCCACGCAAGCCTAGGGTTGGCAGTCCAGCAGGGCATCTCTTCTGGCTGGGACTTCCCACCGTGCATAATTCATTCATGAGTCAGCCTGCCCATGGGAAGAGGGAGCTGTGAGTTTGGAGCTACCTGGAGGTGTTGAATAGGAGCTGGAGGAGCAACAACAGCTAGAGAGTCTCATGTCAGCAAGCAGATGCCTTTGCATCTACACTGGAATTGAGTCCCCTGGATATCAGGGAGAGAGTCAGAGGAGCAGAGGGAGATGGCAGCGTAGAGCTGGTTAGGATGGAGAAAGCTAGGAGAAGGCATGGGCTAGAGGTTTGTGCCTCTGCGTGCTCCTTTGTGAACTGGGATGGACAAGCACCATTAGCAGACTCTGCTGCCTCGGGGTACTTTTCCCACCTCTGCTGCTGCAGCTGGATGCATCAGGAAGCCCAGCCCTTCACTTCAAGGCTCAGAATGAGCAATCTGGCTGATAGAGAGTGGGAGAGCCTACGCAGGGTCGTCTCTTGCCAGCCCAGGAAGGAGGGTGCCAGGTGACTGGATCAGGGTTGATGGTTCTTGAGGCCATTTGCTGTAGAAGAGAGGCTGAGCTGAACCAGAGCTGAGCTTTAACTTTGCAGCCTGTTCCTAGAAGACTCTAGAGAGGTAAGGCACAGCCTGGCCCAGCATCCCTCTGCCTCTGGAGGGATTTGGTCACTGCCCTCCCTGTGTGGTGGTGGCAAGTTTTGCAGCAAGAATTTGCTGTGGATGCCAGCTCTGCATGAGCAGTACTAGGAACAGGATGAAAGGACAGGACTCGCCAAGTACGGGCTTGCAAACAACAGCCACGCAGGCCACAGGAGTGACCCTGCTGGAGTGGCTTCCTGTAGGGGCTGCATTTATTTTCCACATGGACTGTGAAGCAGAGCAGTCGCTCTTGAGTTACTCCTGAGCTGCAGCAAGCAAGCTTTGCCCTGAAGATGTAGGAGACTCTTGCTGTGGAAGTCCTTGTCATGGTGCTTACTGCAGACTGCCACAGCTAAGGCAGCTTCCTCAGCTCTGTGGCACCTGAATGGGAGCTCCTGGCTAGGAGGTTCATTTCACCCTCAGCTTGCTCCCATCTCACCAGGCTCTCTTCTGTTCACAGATATCAATGAGTGCTTGGTGCCAGGCCTGTGCAAAGATGCTGAATGTGTGAATACCCTGGGCAGCTTCCACTGTACCTGCAAGCCTGGCACCATGCTGGACCCCTCCCGTAGCCACTGCATCTGTAAGTGTTCCAGGGAGCCCCTGCAGCTGAGCGGAGGCTGCAGCATGTGTTGTGTCTCTTGCAAGTGGCATTGAGTTAAGCTGTCTGTGGGCCCCCTTGCATTGTTCTTCATGAACATCCCATGACTGCTGCAGAGCCTGGAGGGGATGTGACTATGGTGTGGCAGCAGAGGACAGGGTCTCCTGGGTTGTGAGAGCTCCCACAGGAGCTGGATTTGCTTGGGTGGACAGCCTGATGGCTGAAGGCTGGGGAGAGGATGGGATAGCCCCTGTCACAGGCTGGGAGGAGGCACAGACTGAGACAGAGCTGAGGTGGAGGCACCAAGTGACCCTATTCTCTCTCTGGAGAAGCAGGGGCTTCACCTCCAGTACTGACCCTGCCATTGTGTTTCAGCGGACAGAGCGGTGTCGATGGAGCAGGGGCTGTGTTACCGCTGGGTGGCTGATGGCATCTGCTCCTTCCCTCTCCCCCAGCGCATCACCCAGCAGATCTGCTGCTGCAGCCGCGTTGGCAAGGGCTGGGGGAAGAACTGCAAGGAGTGCCCTGTGCCTGGCTCAGGTGAGATGGGCCAGCTTTGCCTTTGCCTGCTCTGCTCACACTGGGGGGTTTGGGCTTGCCTGGGCTTCCTGTCATGCAGATGGCTGCAGATGCTAACCTGTGAGAGGGGTACAGCAGCCTAGGGATCAGGCCTGGAGAATACTGGGAAGATGGAGAAATCCCTGGTGGAAAACCACTCTGTACCAGAGGGAGACCACAGCCGTGTCTGCACCTGGCTTTGCTCAGCAACCTTGTTGTCTCAAAATCTGCTGGGCTGAAAGGCAGACGAGTTTGAGTTTGGACCAGTTCAGGATGGAGGAGGGTGGAGGGGAAAGCATCAAAGTCTGGAAAAGCTGGAAAAATTCTTCAGTTGATTTGTGCAGAGCATCTTGAGTGCTGTGCCAAGTCCTCAGTGCTGAGGGAGCAGGGATTTGCTTTTACCTGCAGCCCAGATGGGTTTCTAAAGGGAAGTAACCCTTGGAAACCTCCAGGAAACTAGGATGGGAGAAGGCAGTACCTGTGTTTACGGATGTGCCTGCCCGTGCTCGTTCCTTTCTTTCCCTTTGTGCCACCATCATGCCTGGTAATCCCTGTAGCACCCTCTTCCTCCTGACCTCTGGGCTCTAAAGCTTTGACTGATTTTCCTTTGCAGAAGCCTTCAAGGAGATTTGCCCAGCAGGACACGGTTACACCTACTCCAGCTCTGATATCCGGCTGGCTATGAGGAAGACAGAGGTAGAAGAGCTTCCCTTCAGCTTGGAAGAGCGAAGGGAGAGCAGCAGCAACTGGACGTTTGGTGGGGGAGCAAGGAGACAGCAGCTGCAGGACAGCCTGCGTGGGAGCATCGTGGAGGCATTCCCACATCCTGGCACCTTGGCAGGAGAGGGTAGTGTGGGGTCTACTGCTCAGGGCAGCTCCATGTGGGCCCCTAGCCAGGGTGGGCAAACTCCCAGGTCCTGCCATGCTCTCGTGGATGCAGTTGTAGACAGAAAGGTTTCTCTGTAGGGATGTGAAAGGTGTTCTTCATGCTCTCAGGGCATGAGACACCACCTTTTCAAGCCTTTGGGGAGGAGGTTGAGTGTTTCAGGCTCCTGCAACCACATCTTTGCAGATGCTGCTGGCTGACAAGGCTGCCTCCTGCAGGACCTTAGGTGTCCGTGGTAGCCCTGGCACTGCAGTCCATGGGCTGTTGCCCAGCCTGACCAACTGCTTGTGCCAGCACCTACTGGAGCAAAAGCTGCTGAGGTCTTCACGGTGCCGGGAGGGGAGTCAGGGTGTGTTCACTTTGAGAAGCCAACAGAGCATTTGCAGGGGGGCTTGAGGGATTGAGTGGCAGTGCCTTAGAGGCAGGGTGAAGTTAGGGGCAGCTCTGGTTTGAGGAGGATACCTGCCTGCCTTGTCTCTACCCACCATGCACTGTTTAACTTTGCAGGTGGAGTACCTCCTGCTTCACAGGTGAGTAGGGCTTGTTCTGCTCTGTCTGTGTGAGCAGCTCTTCCCTCAGGATGTGAATGCTTGAGAGGGATGTGAAGTGTGACCAAACAGTACAGAAACCAAGGTGTTGCTACTGTTGGGAACAGCATCCAGTCTATCCCCCTGGCTGAGTGGCCATAACAGAAGGCACTGTGCCTGCTCAGCCCTGGCAAAGAGCCCTTGCTCAAACCAGCAGGAGCTGTGGGTTCTGCTGCACTAATTCACGGTCAGTGTTGACTCCAGCTGGCATTTACTGGGTCTGGGGTAGCTGCCCAGGCTGAGGCCCAAGCTGGCTGAGATGTGGGTGCTCCTACCCTGGTGCCAGCATGGCAGATGCATAGCAGGGCAAGTGGAACTGCTGCAGTCAGCGTGGGGAGTGCTCGTCTCCTGGACCCCACTGCCATGCTGACACCCAGCTCGCAGGCAGCTTTCTCTGTACTGGTGTGGGTACAGCAGGAGCTGCACGGGTGCAGTTGGGGTGAGGGTCTTCCCCAGTGGCTGTGTGAATTCACCCTGCATGATGGAGCAGCCTGGGGACTGATTCTGTGCCAGGCTCTGCCTGCCATGGTAGAATTTCTTTACTACTTGAAAGCTCTCTAAGTCCTGACCCTTCTGCTGTCAGCAGAAGTTGATCCTGAGCACCTCTGTCTCTTTGCTGTAGCAGCCCAGCCCTCAGAACGTACTTGCAGCCCCTCTGAGAGAGAGGGCAGCACTGTCAGGGTCTGACAGTCTTCTGCTGTGTGTGTTACCCTGTGGCACACCTTTCTTACCCATCGGACAGGACTCAGGTCTCTCAAAGGTGAAAGCCCTCCCAAGGAGCTTCATAGCCACGAAATCTCAAGATAGGGGCAGAAATTGGAAGCAAAGAGTCCAAATTTCAAACAGAGCTAGGCTGTGACTCATGTAGCTCAGCCACCTGTTTTCTTCATCCTCACAGCAGAGCCCCAGGTTGTGCTCCATCTCCTCCAGCAGCCCTGGGTTTGCTGAGAGAAAGAGCAGCTAGCAGCGAGCACCCTTCCCATGGGTAACTCGCTTGAGGCAGGCAGAAGCAGTGGCTGTTCTCAGCTCTCCAGAGCTACTGGTGACACTGGCAGCATTTACCATGCCTGGATGCCTTTCCTAGCCACTGTGCAGTAAATGCTGGCCCAGCAGCAGTGCCTTGGCTCTCACCTGCAGTGTGTGCTGGCATGAACTCTCTCTGGCCGGTCTCCTGGGCACAGTCAGGAGCTGTGTTGTGCTTAGGACGATGTGCTCGGGACAGAGCAGCATCCAGCTATAGCAGCTTCTGCTCTCAAGTGCTTTGGGAAGCAAGAGGAGCCAGGAGGGGGGGTGGAAAAACATCCCAGGGGTGTTGCATCCCAGCTACATGTGTGTGGATAGAGGCAGTTCTGTTTTTGTCCCTCAGGATTCTGCCGATGCCACTGCAGAGCCTGCTGTGCACAGAGGTGAGCACCCATCTCGGGGGGAGGGCAGGGTGGTTGTAGGGGAGAGGATGGGGCAGCAAGGAGGAAGCATGGAAGCCTCTGGTCCTGGGTGGGATGAGTTGCTGGCTGGGCTGCCTGCGGGGTGTTGTAGGTGACACCCACCACTCTGAGGTGTCTGCTGTGGGGCTGTAGAGATGCAGGGAGGTGGTGGATCTGCAGATCAGCCCTAGGCAGCACTGTTGACCACAAGCACTGAGCACAGGGCAGGCAGACAGACCATGGCTCGCCAGCCGGGGCAGAGCACAGACGCTGGCACAGCAGTTGGCACCAGATGTGAGGGTGCACCCACACACAGGAGAATGCTCCAGGTCTCTGGGAACTCTCCTCAAACCTAGAACCAGTGGCAAGAGCCACAAAGCCTAATTATCACCCAGATGGAGCTGGTAAAGAAGGAACTTTCAGTGCAGGCAGTAGGTTGCAGTGGGTGCCCAGACCTTTCTCCTGGTGGACGTGTCAGACCTCCATGAGGAGCGTGCAGGATTGTCCTGCCATCAGCATTGTTGCAAGAGAGAGCTGATAGATCACACAGCACTGGAGGAACCAAAGCAGAGACAGGCAGGTGATTTCAGAGCTGTGCTCATGCCACCACTGAGAATGAGGCAGCTTGGATCCTGGTGACCTACAGAAGCAGGACTTCGCTTGTCTCCACCTTCTAGCATCCCAGACCCAAAGCTTTGAACCGTGAGAAGGGTCTGCAGGGAGAAGCTGTGCCAGCAGCTCTCAGGGGAGTCATGTCATGCCTGATGCTCCCTTGAAGGACACTGGGGTGCCCACTGGCTGACCTCCAGAAGTTGTGAGAGTCCCTTCTGAGAGCTAAGACCCAAGGTGTCGCTGAGCAGGTGCCACAACTTGTCAGGAGTACCAGCTGCTGTCTGCTGTTGCCCTTTCACGTGGGCATGAATGACAGAACCTGGGCGCAAGCCTGGAAGACTCTAAATGGTACGAGTGAAAAATACTGGTGCCCAGGTGATCTCTTCCTCTGTTTTACCAGTTGGAGGAGAGGGGTCAGCCTGGAATAAGGTCACAGAGTATCAGGGGTTGGAAGGGACCTCTGGAGGTCATTGAGTCCAACCTTCCTGCCAGAGCAGGACCAAAACCAGGGCAGATCACTCACAAAGGCATCCAAACAGGGTTGGAAAGGCTCCAGAGAAGGAGACTCCACAGCCTCTCTGGGCAGCCTGTGCCAGGGCTCTGTCACCCTCACAGTAAAGAAGCTCATCCTCCTGTTGAGGTAGGATGTCCTGTGCTGGATAGAATCCATCTGTCTAGAAGAGGCAGGAGAATCTTTGGCAGCAGGCTGGTCAGTTTGGTGAAAGCAGGCTCGAAGCTGAAGAACTCGAGCGGTGGGGTCCCAACTGGCAGTGCCATTGCATCCAACTCAGCACTCGACTCCTGT
>VZRI01004992.1:142863-161942 GCA_013397515.1 Upupa epops | reverse complement strand
TTAGGTTGGATGTTAGGAACCCCTTCCTCATGGAAAGGGTGCTCAACCCCCTATGAGGAGCAAAGTGTTTGGCTTTCTGAGGCATTCCCTGCCTGCAGCTCCCTCGCCCAGCACAGCAGTGGCTGCCCAGTTAGGGCATCTGTGCCCACGCTGTGGCGTTGGCCTTGTTTCCCCTGGCAGCGTGAGCTGACTCATCAGGAAAGGGCAACGCAGGGAGAGCACGAGGCTGAGGGGCAGCTTGTTTACTGCACTAGGAACAAGGATGCTCTTGTTCCTGCCTTGCTGAAATGCCTGGGAGCATGGCCTCTGCTGGTCCTGCTGCTGGAGGACCTGGTGGAGCAGGTCTGTTGGAGGCATCTTGCTGAGGGCTGTGTCTTCTTCAATAGGCTTTTGTGTGGGGTTGGGCTGGCCCCAGTGGACCACCAGGCTCGGGGCCACGGGGTGTGTGGTGCCCTGCTGCATCCACACCTCTGCCTTTGATCCACTCAGCAAGGTGGTGCTGGCGAGGTGGAGCTGTGCCATCCTCCCAAAAGGAGTCCTCTCGGAGGTGCCAGGCGCTGCTACCAGCCTTCCTCCAAGATGTGGGGTTGGTTCAGCACCCTTCAGTGGGGCCACGGTACAGGTGGGCAGTGCAGGGAGCTGGGGTTGTTCAGCCTAGGGAAGAGAAGACTTCAGGGAGCACTGACAGCTGCCTTCCAAGACCTGAAGGGAACCTCCAGGAAGGCTGGAGAGGGACTTTTCCCAATGGGAGCTAGCGACAGGACAAGGGGAAAGGGTTTGAAACTGGAGGAGAGGAGGTTCAGACTAGATCTTAGGAAGAAATTCTTCAGTGCAAGGGTGGAGAGACTCTGGAATTGACTGCCTGGAGAGGCTGTGGCTGCCCCTTCCCTGGAGGTGGTCAAGGTCAGGTTGGATGAGGCCTTGAGCAACTAAGTCTGGTTGAGAGGCACCACTGCCCATGGCAGGGAGGTTGGAGCAGATGATCTCTAAGGTCCTTTCCAGCCTGAACCAGGCTGTGATTTGATGATCCCAGCTGGGGTCCCGCTGGAGGAGGTGGCAGGGTCTGCAATGCCCTCTGCGCAGCCCTGTGGGTGCAGGCTGCCAGGGGATGCAGAGGAGCAGGCTCAGCAGCACCCTGCAAGAAGGGACAAAGCCTCCCACCCTGAGATGTGATGCTGGGGGATCAGAGGCAGCCACCAGCCTCCGTGTGCCCTTGTAGTGATGCTCCCACCCCTGGCTCTCTCTACCCAGAGCTCGATGGCTGTGCCTCTTCACTGGTGTCCTGTGGAGCTGGCGTGTGTGTGCTCACTGCAGAGGGACACAGCTGCTTGTGCCAGCCTGGCTACGTGTTGGATCCCAGCCGCAGCCGCTGCATCGGTAGGTTGGTGCTTCCTGTGCCTGCTGGGTGTTGGTGTTCAGGCTCCTGAGGGAAGGTGCTCTGGCAGCAGCTGGTGACTGCCTGTCTTCCTTCCTTCCTTCCTTCCCTGGCACAGATGAAGATGAGTGCCTGAAAGAGCCTTGTGCTGGAAGAGGTCGCTGCATTAATAGCCTGGGCTCCTACTTGTGCGTCTGCTACTCTGGGTACACCCTGGCTGTCTTGCAGGGGCAGCAGAGCTGTGAGGGTAAGTGCTGTCTGCCTGGCACAAGACCAGACCTCACCAAGGTCCCCACAGTGTCCCGGCCTTGCCCTGTCCCCTGCACACGGTGCACGCATCCTCCCTCCCTGCAGTCCTTCCCATGAACAGCCTGATCCAGGGGGATCACCTCCCCTGCTCCCTCAGGGGCAGCTCTTTGTCTTGGTGATCTGGGCAAGAGCCTGTGGTGCCAGAACTGCATGGCAAGGGGGGGGGGTGCTGGGACAGGTGGGAGATGGAGCCCCAGCACCGCTCCCTGTGCCAGAGGGGGAAGGCTTCAGGATTGCACCCCTGTCTGTCGCCAGATCAAGATGAATGTGAGCAGCCCTCCACCTGCCAAGGCCAGCGATGCATCAACACGCTCGGCTCCTTCCGCTGCGAGTGCAAGGAGGGCTTTGCCATGAGCCCCAGAGGACAGTGCGAAGGTGAAGCTTGCTGCTTTCTGTTTCCCTGCCCCTTCAGCCCACCGTGTGGGCACGCTGCTCCGTGTCTTCTCCTGGAAGGAAGCACAGACACCCCCTCCCCATGTTTGCCTGCTGTGTGCCCTCCCTGGAGGGGTACCTGCTCTGTCTGCAGGAGGGACAGACCTTCCTGAGCAGACAGACGGGAGTTCTCCCAAGATCTCCCACCTCCCCAGAGTGATCCATCACAGCCAGGCTGTGCTGCCTTCCCATTCTGGGTGGAGATGCCTGTCTGGTTTGCATGTGGGCTTCACCAGACCCTGGTGCTGGCAAGTGGACTGTCAGGAGGGCAGCCTGCAGGGACTCGGGTCTCTTGTTCCCACAGCATCCAGCTAACGTGACCAGCAAGACTAGTGATTTCATTCTCCTCCTGTACTGGGTACTGGAGAGGCCTCACCTTGAATACTGGAGGGAGTTCTGGGCCCCTCACTTCAAGAAGGAGATTGAGGGGCTGGAGTGGGAGCAGAGGAGCAATGAGGCTGGGGAAGGGACTGGAGGGAAAGGCTGATGAGGAGAGGCTGAGGGAGCTGGGGGTGTTTAGCCTGGAGGAGACCCAGGGGGACCTCCTCCTCTGCAATTCCCTGAAGAGAGGTTGTAGTCCGGTGGGGGTCAGGCTCTTCTCCCAGGCAACCAGCACCAGGGTGAGAGGGCAGGGACTGAAGCTGCCAGGGGAGGGATAAGTTGGCTGTTAGGAAGCCCTTCCTCATGGAAAGGGTGCTCAGACCCTGGAATGGACTGCCCAGGGCTGTGATGGAGTCCCCATCCCTGGAGGTGTTGAAGGGCAGCCTGGCTGTGGCCCTTAGTGTCCTGGTCTGGCTGCTGGGGTGATGTCAGGTCCTGGACTGGATGAGCTCAGAGGGCTTTTCCAGCCTCTATAATTCAGTGATTCTGTGTGATTCAGACTATTTAACCCTGGGAACATGCAGTGTGCCTGATGGAAGATCCCCCCTCCTCTGCAGTGAGCAGAGTGGGGGAACGTTTTAGGAAGCAGTATGGGAAACAGAGCACACACAGACTGTCACTCCCCCAGCACAGCCTCCAGAAACCACTTGCCTTGGACGCTGCAGCCAAATCCTAGCTGTGAAAGCCCCTGCTGAAACAGTCCTGCGCAGATGTTGTCTGAGCACTTTCTCTACCCATGCACTTCTGGCCTTGGCAACACCCTGCAGCAGTGAATTCTGCTGCTGGATTGTGTCAGCCCTCAGTCCTGGGTGCAGGATCCTCAATAAGAAGTGTTGCCCAAGCCCTGACAAACTCATCTCCCCTCCTGTGGGGACCCTGAGGATCCAGCTGCAGAAGGCCTTTGGAAGCCTCAACAGAGTGTGTTTCTTGGCAGATGTCAACGAGTGTGTGGATCCTAGCCCTTGCTACAGTGGAGAGTGCATCAATACCCTGGGATCCTACAAGTGTGTCAGCTGCGCGGATGGCTACCAGCCCAGGAGTGGCAAATGTGTTGGTGAGGAGCTGGGGCTGCCCCTGGACAGTCCGTCACCGCTGTGTCAGCGACCCCTGCCAGCCTCAAGAGGAGCAGGGCACTGGCACCCTTGTCCCTGCATGGCAAGGATGCGGTGTTCCCACAGTTGGGGTAGCCAGGATGGCCCATAGCCCCTCCCATGCTATGTTGCCCTCTGTTGTCTCCCACAGACGTAGACGAGTGCCTTACAGAGGGGGCTTGTGCTCACGGGCGCTGCGTCAACCTGGATGGCTCTTTCCGCTGTTCCTGCTACCCAGGCTATGAGGAGACAGCTGACGGGAAGAGCTGCCAAGGTACTGGGGGGTTCAAACCCTCTGGAGTGCCACACACCCAGTGCAGAGTTTGCCCTGGGTTTTCCCTGAGTACTTGGTGACCTGAGCCCTGGCCACCGTGCCGGCTGCTTCTCTGTACTCATCTGCTGGCTGTCAGGCATTCTTCACACCGTCCCCACTCACCCTGCCCTCCCTTGTGTGCTGATGCAGACATTGATGAGTGCACGGCCCAGGCTGCCTGTCCCTCTGGACTCTGCCTCAACACCGAGGGGTCCTACTCCTGCGTGGCTTGTGACGCCGGCTACACGGTCTCCAGGGATGGCCAGACGTGTGAAGGTATCCCCAGGGATCAGGGAGCGGGTGCAGACGGGAATAAGGACAGAAACATTGCCAGAGCTGGGTTAGACTTGAGGGATTCTTTAGCCTCAGGATCCTTCTCCAGCTCTTAACCCTCTGCTAAGCAGAGGGCACGGGGGTCTGCACGCAGACGTCACCTAGAGCAGCAGCAGCAGGGTGATCTTCCTCCAGCAGGAAAGGGATGGGGTGTGGGAAGGGCTTACTGGTGAGACTCCTGGACTGGTGTTGCCCTGGGGGGTGATGACAGTGGGCAGAGGAGTACAGTATACCTGGAAACACAAGCAGAGGATCTGTGATTCAGGTGTGCCAGGGAGCACACGGGAGTCCTGTGGGCACCCAGGTCTCGTAATTTCTCCCGAGCCCCTCATGAAGGGAAAGCTCAGCTCCAAGGCATGACTGTACCAGCTCAGCATGCCAATTAACCTCAGCACTGATCTGTGCCAGCTGCATTGGCGATGTGAAAGGGCTTTGTCCCAGCCTTCCAGCACCAGCGGAGGCAGAGAACCCCCTCACTGGTGGCTGCTCTCTTGTGTTTGAGAAGGCTTGATGCAAATTCCCTTTTGGGGGAAAGGGAAGGGAGAGGGCAGGGTTGGTCTGGTTAAAGATTGCCCATGTGATGTGAATTTCCCTCTGGATAACTGAAGAGCTCTGCATCCTGCACAGAGCTGGCAAAGAGAGCTTTCCTTTGATGTGACTCTAGGAAGAGCCCCCTGCCACGTGGGGGTCTCCAGCAGAGGAGGAGAGAAAGCTTTCTTCCCTCTGTTCTGCTGTCTGAGAAAGCCAGTCTGAAATGATCCTATTTTCCATCCGAATTCGGGGTGCAGTGGAAGAGCCATGACTTGATTCTTGATCTGCTGGCCTCTTTCCCAAGACACCATGTGAGTCCCTTGCCAGCCACCTTGCCCCAGCCGTTTCACAAGGGCACCTTATCAGGCCCTGCTACCGTTTGGGTCACGCTGACCCCGTGCCAGGATGTCGTGTTCTTCCCTGCCCTGGTTGCTGGCCTTGTCTGGGCATCTGGGTTTCATATTTGAAAAATGATAAGGGTGTTTCGTGATAGTTCTGTGATAAATAAACTAGGTTATGGTTCCTCTCGAGAAGGATTCAAGAATATTGCTACTTGCAACCTTCTGAGACTGAACTG
This sequence comes from Upupa epops, assembly GCA_013397515.1. Lineage (NCBI taxonomy): Eukaryota > Metazoa > Chordata > Aves > Bucerotiformes > Upupidae > Upupa > Upupa epops. The sequence goes on along the minus strand of VZRI01004992.1, from coordinate 156,600 downwards.
TTGGCAGTCCTGCCCGGAGTCAGTGGGGATTGATGCTTCTTGATGCCTGTTGTGTGCTGAGTGCTCTGCAGAGGAGAAGAGAAGGTCCTTGCCTTGTCCTCAGGAGCTGCCAGTCTCAGGGTTTTACCTCCTGGCAGTGGAGGAAAGTAGAGGAGAACGTCCTCTGCTAACGTGCCTACACACCAGCCCATGGCTCTGCTCAGCAGCAGCCTCCGGTGCTTCCCACACCTCACGGGCAGTGGCAACCTGCTGGCATCTCCCGGCCATCTGACAGAGGAAAGGAGCCTCTGTGTCTTCTGCTGCGAGCAAAATGTTCACCCTGAGTGTCAGCAGCTCTGGCCAAGACCCAGGGGAGTTGGGTGGGAGAGGGTCTGTGGGAAGCTCTGCAGCTGTGGGGATGACTGGTGTGAGTTCTGTTGCAGCCTCGCCAGGAGAAGGAGAAGGTCGTTGTAGGGCAGTCTGGTGGGGAGGACAGCAGTGGTGCAGGTTGTGTGACTGCTGCTGGGTTCCCTTCCCTGTGGTTGCCCGTGTGTGGTTAGCTGAAGAGGGATTTGTCAGGCCCTAGGGCTCTGTGCTGGACTCTTGGTGGCAGTGGTAGCCACTGAGGAGTTCTGCTGGGGGTGGACACAGGGATTAGCAGTATCCCTGGGCTCACAGCCTCACAGAAGGGTTGAGGTTGGACTGAGATCATTTAGCCCAAGCCCCTGGTCAGGCAGGGCTCCATAAAGCTCAGGACTATGTTCAGATGGCTTTTTAATCTCTCCAGTTAGGGAGACTCTACAACCTCATTGGGCAACCAGTGTCAGTGCTCAGTAGCCCTCACATCGCCAACGTGTTTCCTCATGAAGGTCCCTCTTCAGATGGGACCTCCTGTGTTTCAGCTTGCTGATTGTGTCCCTGGCTACCACTGACTTGGCTCTGGGACCCAGTATTCTGGTCCCTGTGATGGAGGGAAATGTCTGGGCTGACTCCTCACGCCCCGCTCACAGAGTTTCTGCTCTTGCCTTGCTGTGACGGGATGGCCTGGGAGGGCAGCTCTAAACCACCTTGCAGACCAGCAAGGATCACTTACCTGGGTGGGATGCTTCCCAGTGGCAACCAGAACTGGGACCTCACTGTGTGCTGTGCCCATGTGCTTGGCAGATACAGACGAGTGTGAGGACCCTGCTGGTCGCTGCCTGGGGGGAGAATGCAGGAACACCCCAGGCTCCTACACGTGTCAGTGCCAGGCTGGCTTTGAGCTCATCAACAACACCAAGTGTGAAGGTAGGAAGCACATCTCTGCGGCTTTCTGGGGTCAAGACATCCAGCCTCCCTTCCTTCGTGGCAGGAAGGTGCCGCTGCTGCCATGACTGGTCCATCCGTGAGGATCCAGTTAAGTGCAGGGTCCCTGTGGGTGGGGAAGATCACTGTGTGGAGACAGGGTGAGAAAACTGGGGGGGCCAGGAGCTCTGCCAGGGCTGCTTGTAAGAGGCTGGGGAGAGGGACTCCATGTGGCTTCGGGGAAGGTTGCCCCCCAGGGCAGTGTGTGTGGCCCTGACTCTGTTCCCTCTGCAGACATTAACGAGTGCCTGAACAGCAAGATCTGCAGCCCCGGTGGAGAGTGTCTCAACAGTCATGGGTCCTACTTCTGCATCTGTGGTCCTGGCTTCTCCAGTGCAGCTGGTGGAGTCAGCTGCCAGGGTGAGCTGAAAGACAGCGAGGATGTCCCTCAGGTCCTGCCCTCCCCTGCTGAGACAGCCAGGCTGATGGTTTTGCCCTCGTTTTGCAGATGTGGATGAATGTGCAGACAAGTCCCGGTGCTCGCAGGGCCAGTGTCTGAACACAGAAGGCTCCTACAGGTGTCTGTGTGAAAATGGGTTCAAACACTCCCAGGAGACAGATGACTGTGTGGGTGAGAGCTCTTTGATGGGGACATCAGCCCCTCGGGGGGACCGGCACAGGGGGAAGCTCAGTTCTGCACCCAGCACACAAAGCTGCTGGTGACTTGTAAAGAGGACTAATGGCTCGAGGCCTTAGGCCAGCTGAGCTTGACCCAGGTGCTGAGGGAACAAACAGGGTCCCCGTCTAAACATCCTCAGCCCCTTGGTCTTCTCCCTGCAGATGTGGATGAGTGTGAAGAGTACGGGGATGCCATCTGCGGTACCTGGCGCTGCCAGAACAGCCTGGGATCCTACCGCTGTATCATGGGCTGCCAGCTTGGCTTCCACTGGACCCCCCTGGGTGACTGTATTGGTGAGTAGAGCCCGAGGTATCCCGGTGGGATGTCTGCTAGGGGTGCAGGGAAGAAGGAGGAGGAAACATGTGGCTGGTGGAGAAGCAGATAATGCTGAGAGTTTGTTTTCTTGGCTGAACTGCCAGCTTGTGTCTAGACTCGCCTCTTCCTGGCATCTGGAACAGTCACAGCATTGTGCTGCTTCCCATTCGGAGAGGTTACAGCCACTCCAGGCTTGGAGCTGGCCTGCAGCTCCCTGTAAGCTGTGCTTGTGAGGCTGCTGCCTTTGCCAGTCACCTGTCTGGCAGGGCTCGGGGAGGGGAAAGCTGCTGGTACCGTTGTGCACCAGGCTACGGAATCTTGGCTTGGAGTTCAGACTCCAGCACAGGGGAAAGAGCAAGGGGCTTTCTGCTGTTTTTGAGGCTCCTCACAGCTCAGAGAAGACAGTAAGCAAAGAGGAGCAGCTGCCAGCTCCTGGGCTATGGGCTGTACTGGGACTCAGACTTGGCATGTGGAGCTGCTCCTGGCCATGGGCACTGTGGGCAAACAGCTGCTGGGCATGAATCCCTCCTATGGAGCAGTGGGAGGGGAGTGTAGGGCTGTAAACCTGCCCTCTGTAGGCAGAGGACCCAGCTTTGATGGCCAACCACAGCGGGCTGGGCCAAGGCACTGCAGCAGCTGGAGAAGGACCAGGTTAAGAAGAATGGGGAGGAGGTCTGTCTGCAGTTGCCCCCCACACTTCAGTTGCACCGTTGAGTCTCTGTGGATGTGAGCCTGCAGGCTTCCTGTCCCTTTACGCTTCTGCAGGGACCTGTCTTACCTCGGTTACCCCGAACAGCCACCTCCTGGGCTTCCTATCCATTTTCCTTTCCCACCCTGCTCCTGTCACTCTACCCTCACAGCCTCTTTGCTGCTCCAGATGTTATGGGGAGCTTCTTTTAACAGCAGGGGAGTGAGTGGGGCAGTCACGCCTGGTCCTTCACATCACGGGAATCCCCATCCCCAGGTCTTGGGGGTCAGAGCAGAAGGGCCTGAGCAGGGGAGGGTCCATTGGGAGAGGTGGGATCTGGGGCAACTCATATTCTCCACTCTGCTGCAGACATAGATGAGTGTGCCAACGAGACCCTGTGTGGAAGCCACGGCTTCTGCGAGAACTCGGATGGTTCATTCCGCTGCCTCTGCGACCGTGGCTACGAGAGCTCGCCCTCTGGGCATGACTGCGTTGGTGAGTCTCCCATAATCACGCTGCCAGACACTGGGCGAGAGCCATCAGCAGATGCCAGCTGGTAGCCCCAGTGTGATGGCTTCCAGAGCACAGGCAGGGACACGCTTGAGCAATACCAGACAGGATAGGGCAGCTCAGGGAGACAGAACCCCTTCCCTTAGCCCCAGCACATCACTGGAACTGCAAAGGAGCAGGGCTTTAGGAAGAAAGCAAGCTGCTACCAGTGCAATTGCACCCCTTCTCTGTGGGGGAAGGGGGTGCTGGGGTGCTGGAGTCACTGAAGATGCTAGAGAGGCCCTTTCGTGGGTGTTTTGAGAGAACAGACAGGTTGCAGTATAAGGAAAGATGTTTTCGGGGTGACGGCTGGCAGGCAGTGAGACAGATGCCCCACATGGTCGGGGGTTCTTGGGGGTTCCAAAGATCCCAGCAATCCATGTGATCCCATAACTGACCCTGCTCTGGACTAGAGACTGACAGAGATCTGCTCATACCTGGATCATCTCACTGGTGCAGGGACCCGCTGCAAGCTGGAGTTGGAGCTCCTTGAGCCCACTGAGAGACTCCTTGAACCCACTGTGTTGAGCTATGGTGTGAACAGACCTCTCAGCTCATCCTTAGCAGCTGCTGTGTCCCTCTTGGAGAGTGACCCTGTGCTGCTGCCCGTGCCCGTGCAGAGGCAGAGCTCCTGCTGCCACTGCTGCCCTTTGCTTTGCAGACGTGAACGAGTGCGAGCTGATGGTCGCTGTGTGTGGGACTGCGCTGTGTGAGAACGTGGAGGGATCCTTCCTGTGCCTCTGCCCCAATGATCACGAAGAGTACAACACAGAGGCAGGGCAGTGCCAGCCCCAAGGAGCTGTGGGTGAGTAGACAGCTAGGACAGAGGCGCAGATGGCAGCTAGGGCAGGAGCATGGCAGCTCCTTAGCCCAAGGTAATGGTCTGCCAGGGCTGTCTGAGCCCATGCAAGCATGGGCAAGCTTTCATCTGGGGAGAACTGAGGAGCTAACTGTTGGTGAGGCCACACTGCTGGTGATGGGCATGCTCTGGGATCTCTGAGGTGTGCCAAGGACCTCACCCTGTCCCTGCTCTGCTGTCTTACAGAGGGCCCCGAGACACACACAGCCCAGCTCTCGGACAGCACAGAGCACAAGCAGTGCTACTACCACATCAGTGACGTCCGTCTGTGTGACAGCATCCTGGCCAAGAACATCACCAAGCAGGAGTGCTGCTGCACGGTGGGGGCAGCCTGGGGTGACAGCTGTGAGACTTACCCCTGCCCCATGCCAGGCACAGGTAGGGCTGTGCCCCCACCACACCAGGCAAGGCCAGTGCCCTGCCCACCAGCTTCATCTTGGTTGCACTAACGAGCTGCTTCTTTTCTTCTCTTGGCATCTGCCTCCTGACCAGTGGACTACCAAGAGATTTGTCCTCTCGGGAAGGGCTATGTTCCCCAAGAAGATCTGCTCTCTGGAACAGTTTCTTTCACAGGTACTAGCACCATTTTCTCTCATTTCTTCCAGGGGAAGGAGGGAGAGTGCTGTGCAAAGCCCTGCGTGGTAGTGCAGCCACAGAAATCTCTCTCAGGGCTGTGGAGGGGATTGCTCTCATCGCTGACATCTCTTGGAGCTACTCTCCCATGCCCGTTTCAAACCAGGGATGGAATCCAGTACAACACAGTGATTCCAGTTACTGGTCAGATCAGTTACTGGCCAGCTAACGCCGTCTTTAGCCCTACACCTCCAAGGGGTTGTGTTCTTGACATTCCAGAAAAACTCACATGAATTACCTCTTCGGGAAAGTATCCCGATCCCCATCATCCTTTCTCCAGCACTGCCTGCTGTCTGCTTCCCATTCTGCTCCCAGGCACCGGGCTGGTGGGAGAGGCAGGGAGCTCATTCAGGAACCAGCCAATGATACCAGACAAGGTGCTGGGTCCAGCACCCAGCCCACCCTGCTTCCGTGTCTCTGATGTGCTCTCTCCATCCCTCAGACATGGATGAATGTGAGGTCTTTGGCTCCGAGTTCTGCCGCAATGGACAGTGTGTGAACACAGTGCCAGGATACAAGTGCTTCTGCCCCACAGGCTACTACTATGACTCCAGCAGGCTCGAGTGTGTTGGTAAGTTGGCCCCAGGGAGCAGCAGACAGCACCCTGTGCACAGATGGACAGGCTGTGCTCTGCTGCACCCAGAGCTGTCCCTTGCTGTCCATGTCTGGGCAGCAGGCTTCTTGGAACCCTCCTGAGAAACAAGAGAGGAGGTGACAGGAGCACCCAGGGTCCCAGTTTGGGCAGGGGAATGGTTGCATTGCCCACACCTGCCAGCCTGAAGTGTTCCTCTGTCCTCATTTGTGGACAGACCAGGACGAGTGTCAGAATGAAGTGTACTGCATCAACGGCGAGTGTCTGAACACGGATGGCTCCTACCACTGCTTCTGCAGCCTTCCTCTTGTGCTGGATGCCACTGGCAACCGCTGTGTCAACCTCTCGAGCAGGGCAGGTAAGCCCAAGCCACTGTTGCAGCACATCCTACCCTGGGTCTTGCTTCCCTGGGAGGGAGCAGCAGGTGGGTGCTGGCTGTCAGCCTGAGGTGAGCCTACACTAGTAGCGTGCAGCCAGCTCAGGGGGGTTGGAGCTGGGGTGCACAGCTGTCCCTGTCAGGACAAGGTGGGATGCCTGGATGATTTTCATGGCACCCTTTGCTTGGGTGGCTCGCAGATGCCTTGGAGGAGTACGAAATCCACCTGGATGTCTGCTGGCAAACCGTCACCGACTACATCTGCCAGGACCTGCTGCGTGGGGAGCAGACCACGTACAGCGAGTGCTGCTGCCGCCTTGGGGAAGCCTGGGGCCAGAACTGCGCGCTCTGCCCACAGAGGTCCTCTGGTGAGTGGGGCAGCATTGGGTGAGCATCCCTCTGCGGAGGTGGGCATAGGCTGGGCTGCAGCTGGTCGTGTTGTGTAGGGCCAGCCACACAGAGCTGCAGCAAGGGCTTACCTTGTTCTGTGCTCTGCCAAAGGCAGCCCAAGGAGTGGGTGAATGCCCCCCTTCTGTAGGGCTGAGCTGCTCTGGTGGGTAGGATGTACCCGAAACCAGTTTGCAATGAGTGCTCAGAGCATGCTGCTTCTGCTTAGTTGAGGAGAGGTGAGGTGATGGAAGCCTGGAATAGCACCACACTGGGGATTTGGCTGCTTGCTGTTCAAGGACAGGAGGTCATCTTCTCAAAGACACAGCACTGCTAGCAAACTGCAGAGCTGCATCTTAGCATCCCACTGACTGCAGGAGTAGCTGTGCTGCCTGGTGTGGTTGACAGTGGACCCACAAGTCCTGAGTCAGGCTGCTGACCCTTCCTTTCTCTCACTGCTTGCAGCTGATTTTGCTTTCTTGTGTAACGGGGCCAGTGAAGATGGTGAGAGAGGGGCTGATCTCCAAGGAAGATCTAGGTACCAGTACACACCAGGCTTGGAAGAACCTCATTATGGCCTCCCTAGCCCCGATGTTGGACCCTACTACAACTACCTGGAGTCTGAGTATGGAAATCATGATGCTGGTTTCCCTCAGCGTGAGCCCAGCAGTGAGTTTCGCGGAAGCCCTCTCCACCACAGCCCAGGGTGGCCCCCACCCCGCTACCTGCCTAGCCAAATCGGTGAGTAGTAGGAGGGACTGCCTGGCAGCTCCATGCTGTCCAGGGTGTTCTGGCTTTGGAGCCAGCTCTGCTGGCTACTTCAGGTCAGTCGTGGCCCCACCAGCATCATCCCACTGCCTGCCAGATTTCTCCTCAGTGGAGATGGAGAGTCACCCCGCACTGACCCCTTCTTGCACCGCTCCAGGGCTCTCCGAGGGCTTCGAGGGGCTGCGAGCTGAGGAGTGCGGGATCCTCAGCGGCTGCGAGAACGGGCGCTGTGTGCGTGTCCGGGAGGGCTTCACCTGCGACTGCTTCGATGGCTTCCAGCTGGACATGACCCACATGGCCTGTGTCGGTGAGTGGCTGCAGTGGGTGCTGTGCAGGAGCAGCTCCCGCATCCCTTGGCAGCTGCTGCTCCCTGGCGGTGCTGGGCGAGACAGCCCTGAGCCCAACCTGGGCTCCCGTTCCGTCGAGCAGGCAGTGCCCACCTCGGGGTTCAGCCCCTCAGGGCTCTGCTGGGTATCAGGGGGGCTGGTCGGTCTCTTCTCTGCTAAACACGTCTGGATGTCACCAGACGCTGCCACTCGCTGCTCTTCTGCTTTCACTATGACCCAGGTGAAGTTCCTCACTCCCTGCCTTGAGCTCTGGAGGTCTCTTATTCCCGCAGCTCCTCTACATCCATCAGCTTTGTCCCTGTTCCTTCCCACTTTCAGACTTGAGTAGGAGTCAGGACAGAGCCCTGCAGGCTGTGCTTCCAGTGGCTTTTACTGGGCCAGCCTGGTATTGCACTTTATCTCTGATGTACTGCTGCAATTCCATCTGGAGCAGGTTTTCTCAGGCTGCTGGAATGTGTCCTGTGGGGGATGTTGAAATCCCACCCAGGGGGGCACAGGGTGGCCATCCTTCTCCCTTATCTCTCAGACCAGCTATCAGGTCAGCAGAGGGGATCAGAATGGCTCAATGTAATCAGGCCTTAACAGATGCACACCAGTGATTTCATAACCCTGATACCCTTTGGAGTGTTTACAACCTAATAACTCACAGCCCTGGGCTGCTGAGGGGACCGGTGGTAAGCAGTCTGTGTCTCTGGGGTTGTAAGCAGCTTGGGACTCTGGTTATAGGCAGTCTATGTCTCTGGATTCTCCCTTCTCTGTTTTTGATGAGTTGCCAGATCTTACCCTTCCCTGGGTCTCTGAGACATCCTTTATCCTCCATCTCAGAACTGACAACCTTTCAGGACCTGCAGGAGTGCTCTGAGCTCTTGAAGATGGGTTGCAAGCAAATCTTGAGCAATCGAGATAGAACTGCTTTATCTGTCTGATTGTCAAACCTCTCTGGCACAGTGTGGCCTTTCCCTCCCTGTTACCAGCCTCATCAAAATACAGCCCTCTGACTGGTCACCGTAAGCCTTTGTGTGATGGCTGGAACAAAGCCCTCGTCAGCTTCTCCAGACAGCTTGGTTGGCTTTTGTTTCCTCCACTGATAAGGACTAGACTGACATTCCTCTTTGCTTCCTGCTGATGTGTTTATGGAGACTTTATTTGCTGCCTTTGCTGTCCTGGGCTAGCACTTGCTTTACGCTGGAGGCTGGCTCTTTTTTCCTCTCTCCAGCTCTCCCACATGGTGATTAGTCATTCCTGTGCTTGTACCTCACTGACTTGAGGCCCTTACAGCACTTCTGTGGCTCTGAACTGCTTCCCCTTTTGCTTCCCTATGGTTATCGCTTCCCTTTGCCCTAGAGGATGAGCTGCCTGCTCCCACCTGTGCCCCAGTGGGCACACACGGGGCACACTGCTAATGCTGCTCTGCTGTTTACACCTTCCAGTGCCTCTGGCCTGAAGTACCTAGGTTAGAATTCTTCTCCTGACTTGGTGGCCAACAGCCAGGCTGCCTGCTCGTCCCTCTTTTACCTTTCCCTGGAGCCCTCAGCAAAGCTGCCCCCACTCCCCCACGTCCCTTGCTGCAGAGCACATCTCCCTTTATGTGCCATCTGCTTGGGCTTCTGTGCACACCTGTCTAGCCCACAGCTCCGTTCTGGTCCTGAGGTTTAGCCCAAGCCCACGGTGCCTATTCAGCCTTTCTTTGGGCTGTGTTTGAAGGCTGCTGCATTCATCAGGCTCTCTCATCTCATGTTTCCCTTCTTCTTCTTCCTCCAGTGACTGCTGTGTTAACTTCCATCACACTCGAAGGTTTCACTTCCATCCAACCCCTCCGTGGGGTTGCACTTCCCTTTCTTGGCTGAATGTACCCCCCTCCCATCTGTGCTAGGGCTAACCCAAAGTCCCCAGGTGGCAGAGCTCTTCAGCCTTTCCCGGGTCCATTGGCTACTAGTAGAGCCTTTGCTCGCCCTTGGCTTATCCCACCAGCTGCTCTTCACTCCCTGCTGATTTGCAGAGCACCAAGCAGGAGTCTGTGGTCAGAGAGCCCAGTTTGCCTTGGTGGATAAGGACTTGAGCTCTGGAGGTTATGTGGATGCAACCAAGGGCTCTGGAGTGTGGCCAGCTGGTGGCCACACCACAATCTGGATGGTCCCTTTAGCACAGCAGGCCTGTGACAGCGGGGCAGCTGCTGCAGGGCTCACGTGCACGGTCTAGCTCAGTGGAGAGCTGGCTGAAGGAGCCCTTTGGCACGGTTTGCAGGTTAGTAAAACAAGCTGTCGTTTGCACAGTGTGAGGTCCCTCTGTGTTCGGGTCCTGGAAGTGATAATCGACTTCTCAAGGCCACCATCATCTGCTTCCTTGGCCTTGTCAGATCAGGAAAGGGCATTTTTCTAAGGCTGGAGGCAGCCTATCTCCCAGATTTTGTACTGGCACAACTTCTAAGCAGGAAACTGCTACAGAGCATGGGGTACCCTACCTGCTGTGCAGTGCTTGGTGAGGGAGTTCCCTTCTGTGGTGGGGAGAGAGGGGACCCTGGAGGTGGCGAACGTGGGGCATCCGTGGCAGAGGGCATGGCAGGGTTACAAGGAGAGATTGACTGTTGGCTGGGACTGCTCGCTGTGTCACCAGCTCACCCTGTCTTTTTCCCTCTTGCAGACATCAATGAGTGTGAGGAGGTGGGGAGTCCTGAACCTCTCTGCCAGGGTGGCACTTGTGAGAACACCGAGGGCTCCTACCGCTGCCGCTGCTTGCCGGGCTACGTAGCCCTGGCTCAGCCTTACCACTGTGTGCCTCAGACAGCCTAGACTCCAACCACAGCATAACTTTAGAGGAGCAGAGGTGAAGGTGCTGTCACCCGACACGTGGCTCTGGCACTTGGGAGCATGGAGAAAAGCCCCTTGAGGCTGGGGGTGCTTTGAGGCTCGTTGCTCTTTCCCCTCTGAAGTCTACAACATCCCTGCCACCTCTCCACAAGCCAGGGTTGAGCTCCCAGCCTCTGCATCCCCATCTGTCATGTCATCGAGCCCTTGCTTCTGCTGCAGCAGAGCCCACCCTGGCACTCAGCACCTACTACATCACCCCGTGCCGTGGAGGCTCACGGGTCACCTTCCCCTGCCGTGCAGCCTCAGTGTCCCCACTTTGCCCTGCAGAGGAACAGGGATTGTCTCCTGCCGCTGCTGCACTGATCTAACATCAAGCCTCACTCATGCCGTACGCGCTATCCGTGCTCCTCATGAAGCATCCAGTTCCCAGGCCAGAGTTTTGATGGGTGTCAACCCAGCTTTCTAAAGCTGCTCTCTAACCTTGGGACATGGGGGACGGACTGGAGGGGCCCAGGGCTGGCACATCCTTTGCTGTTTTGCCCCATGCTGGCTGGGTAGGGGGAAGAGGGCTTGGGCAGGTCCAGCTTCCGTTCTATAAGGTCGTTGATGAGTTGTGTTGTTGTTTTTTTTTAATCAAGTCTGCTAGAAACTTCTCTCATGTTGTTAAATAAAACATTTATATTTGGCCCCTGCGGCTCAGAAACCTAGGGCTGGCTAGAACTGTGCTTGCCTTGCCTCTGCCAAGGGGTACCAGCACCTCATCCTCTCTAGGGGTCCAGCAAGGCCACCTAGATCTTGTAACCATGTCACAGTGGCCCGCAGCCTGCTCCTGAGCAGTGATCCTTGCCAGGACAAACACTTGCTTATCTCCCCGCTCCAGCGTCAGTCGGGGGAGCCAGCTTCAGCCCCCACAGGCAGCACAACGGTCACGTCTGCTCACCCTCTGCTTTGTTAACACACAAAGGGGTTGTAGTTGGAGAGTGTGGAGTTTTCTGCAGTCAGAAAGAGCCCTTGGTGAGGTCCAAGTGCTGCTTTTCCAGCCACAGAGCTCTCACAAGAAAGGGCTTTACTCTCACCTGCTACAGCATGTGAAGCCATATGCAAGCAAGGCACAGCCTTGTGCAAGTTCAGGCCAGCATGGCATCAACAAGGTCAGAGTTCAGCCAGACCCGGACAGCTAGATGCCCTGAGAGCTAGCAGCAAAGACACTGGGCTGCTTACAGCTCACCCGTGGACAGGCCAGCAGACCACCCACCTCCATCCTTCAGCGGAGAAGCAAGACTGGGCCAACTAGAAGATAGGCAGACACTCTGCTTTTCCTCCTGCTTTTCTCCACTCACGGAAGACAACACGAGCAGGTTTTGTCTAGATTTTTATTAAAAGGAGATTTATAAAAAGAGGTTTCAGGAGCAACCAACAGACTGGAGTTAATAGTAGTGCATCGGTCAAAGAAAGAATCATCCCTGCAGAGACAACTGAATGCCGTTTGGCTTTGCATCCAAAAAACAAAGGGACTTTTTCCAGCTGCAATCCTGACACCTCAAGCGGGGCCCCAGTAGACAGCAGACTGCCAGTTCAGGAAAAGTCTCCTGTTCTTCAGTAGTATGGATGGCAAATGCAAGTCCCAGGGGCATCCCAGCTGCGATGGAGCAGGAAGAGTGCAAGGCGGTTGGACGCAGCCAGCATTCTGCAAGAGGCACTGAAGGATTACCAGGCAGCAGCTCAGAGACTAGCAGGTAGTAACAGAGGAATTCCACAGCTCCCTCGCAAACAACTAAAGGGCCTCCATACAGCAGCTGGAGGATGTTGCTCTGTTACTCCTGCAGCAGGTACCCTTGAGCCGCTGCAAGACCACCACAGAGGGCTCTAAATGGGTAAAAGCCCTCTGCCTACAGCTGATACTGCAGGAACACAGTACAGGCTGCTCAGAGGCTGCAGAGCTCTGAAGGAAGCAGTAAGAAATACTTATTATATAAAAGAATTTGGCATGTGTTGTCTTCTGGTTTTACCCTCCTTAAGCCCACAGGCAGGGCTCCTCAGCTGGTGATTTGCACTGGTATCTTCCAGCAGAACAACATCTCGTCCTGGTCATCCACCAGCTCCCACTTCACAATCAGTTTAATCTGAAAGAAAAAAAGAGCAGATGGAGATTTGAGCGTTCAGGAAATCTTAAGGCAAGGTCAAGGGGAAAAGAGTTATCACTTTGTTGGAGCAAGTTGGTCCTGGAGCTCTGTGCTAAAAGGACAGAGCTGGGGCATTGCCCCCAATGCAGAAGGTGGACTGCATCCACGTGGTGACTCGTGGAGTTTCTTACATGGATGGAGGGTTCAGTTCTGTGACTGCACACAGGAAACCTGCACACAGGAGACCTGCACACAGGAAACCTGCACACTGATCCCTATCCCGCAGAACTGCACCCAGGAGCCAAGCACCCCCAGTGTGGAAGCATTTGGCTGAACACAGCAAGCTCTCTGGAAGGAGTCACAGTATGGAGGATACTTGAGCAGCTGAAGCCACTTCTCGGCAGCTGGTGCCAGGCTGCTGGGTCTGTCTCTAATGTGAGAACTTGAATCAGAGTCACACTCACAGCAGAAGCGCTGCCACATAGTTCAAGGAACCTTCTAACCTCTTTCCCATCACCACAGGACAGTGTCCTTCCTTAAAGGCAGGCAGCGGGTCTGTCCCAGGCAGGGCAGTAGTGCTGAGGAGCGGAGCAGCTGCCTTTTTACTTACACTGGGATACTCGCTCTTCACGGGGAGTTTATTCAGGTAGCTGTAGGAGTGACCCTTCTGAATGGGGCACTGGATCCCAGACTTGCATCCATCAGGCTCAGGAATAGGAAAGGGTATGTCCACGTGCAGCATCTCACCATATACCTTTGCTTTGCTGCCCTGGCTCTTGATCTCTGTGGGACACACACACACAAGTGTGAGAGCAGTACCAGCGCAGGAAAACACACTTCTACCTTACACCCTCCCCTCCGCATCCCCTGGAGCCTGCAAGAACACGACTAAACACCGCTCTTCCCACCTGGCAACTTCGTCCCAGTGAGACCCCTCTGCAGCCACCATTCCCTACCGCTCAGCAAGCAGCGAAGCACAGAGGCGACCATACCCCCCCCGCTGCCCACCCCCAGGCGGGGAAGCCCTGCTTACTGCTGGCGAACGTGACGTTAATGCTGTAGGACGTTCCCTTGTGGAGCAGACAGGGCTCGGTGGGGCAGGGGCTCACGTTCACCTCCAGGATACTGCCGTCTTTGGAACCTGCGAAGACACCCCAGGCGGGCTCACCGGGCCGTCTCCGCCAGCTGACCGCCCCCTTACCCCTCCCTACCCCCGGGCCGGCCCAGCGGCACCACTCACCGCAGTCGAGGAAGCGGAGCGGTTCGGCCAGGACGGTTACCCCCAACGCCAGCAGCAGAGCGAGCGGCGACACCATGGCTGCAGCAGCGACAGTGGCGGCGGCGGCGGCTG
>VZRI01004992.1:116947-130870 GCA_013397515.1 Upupa epops | reverse complement strand
TGTCAAAAGCCCTACCCCAGCTTTCTTGTAGCTCCCTTCAGCAATTGGAAGGATGCCCTAAGGTCACCTGGGAGCCTCCTCTTCTCCAGGCTGAACAACTCCAACTTGCTCAGCCTGACCTCACAGGGGAGGTGCCCCAGCCCTCTGATCATGAGTTGTTCTCTTCTGGTCCTGTTCCAGGAGCTCTACGTCCTTCTGATATTCAGGCCTCCAGAACTGGACAGAGGACTCCAGGTAGGGTCTCACAAGAGCAGAGGAGAGAGGGAGAATCACTTCCCTGGACCAGTTGTCACTTGTTCTTCTGATGCTGGTTTAGCATCCAGCTGTGGGCAGAAGCGCTGCGTTGAGGCAGGTGAATGACAGTGAGATGGAGCATTCCTCACCCCACGGGGGAGCAGTCTGTGTGGGCCTGCCCAGCACTGATACTGCTTAGTGTTTCCCTCGTGAGCAATAAGAGTTTATGGTGCTAAGTCTTTGTGGTTGATGAGAGCCCAACTTTGTGCCCCTGTCTTAATCAGTGCTCATTTACCTTTGGCATCCTTCAGAGGAACAGAATGGTATGTCTTTCAGTTGCCATGGAAATGGTGAGACTAAATGCACATTGCCATGGCAACCTGCCATTATCTTCAGCTCTATCTGTGGGTCTCATTTTCTGACCACGGGGGTGGGATGGTGAAAATGGAACTTCTTCTCTGACAAACATTTGTTTAAAGACAGAAAGATGCTACCGCCGGCATCACCACCACCACCATCACCCCCTCTCCTCCTCTGGTTCAGGCTTCGGGCTGAGAGTGGCCCGTGACTGCTGCCATCATCCCGTACGCTGGGGATGCGAGGTGTTAGCTTCAGCTTATTCTCCCCTTCACCACTCTAAAAATAGAGGCATTTAGAACAATGTGATGCTAATGTACCAGCACTTCACTGAGCTCTTTATTTCCTAAACCAATGCTTCCAGAAAAGGCCCTTGAATTTAATGGAACTTCCCTGTGTGCTCAAAAGGCCACTGTGGCCCAGATCCTCTTGTTCTGCAGGGCTGTGTTTGATTTGGCTGGGATGGGGCTGATCCTCCCCAGGCCCTCTCTCCCAGTGCTCTGTGTGTGGTGGTAGCTGCAGGGCTGTTGGGATCCCCACAGTGTTTAGGCTGCTGCTGAGCGGGGCTCACACAGCACCAAGGCTGGGGGGGGTTCTTTCCTAACATTCCCCAGCTGAGGAGGACTGAGGGATGGTCCAGGAGTTACTCAGACTGACCAAAGGGCTATTCCAGACCACGTGGCATCAGCCCAGGTATAAAATCAAGGCACGAGAAGGAACTGGGGGCCATTTGCTGGTGGTGTTTTGTCCTTTGGAGCAGCCACTGCCTGTGTTGGACCCTGCTGCCCAGAACAGCAGCCAAACACCTTCTGCTGAGGAGAAGTAGAGGACAGTCCTCATGGTTTGCCCTTGCTTCCACACATGGCTTTGCTTCTGCTTTGTTGAACTCGTGTTGAGCCATCAGCCTCTCATTACATTTTCTCTCCCCTGCCCATCCAGGAAGGGGCAGAGACAGAGCAGATTTGGTGGGGACTTGGCCCCAGCCAGGGCCAAACCACCACAGGGGGCCAAGGGCTGACTACAGAGTCTAAGACTCCGAGGAGGAAATCCCTTTGTCTGCTGGAACTGAAGGCACCAGGACACATCACATTAACCTCAGGAAAAAGAGGCCTTCCTGCAAGGGCAGCAGTGCAGACTGCTCCGAGAGGTTGTGCCCATCTGAGAGTTGGGCATAAAACGTGGTGCTGCACTGTTTTGTGTGTGACTGCGGGGATGTAGGGCAGAGAACCCGCGTGTTTGCTGCATGAAAGCGCTTGCAGCCCCCTGCCCAGAAGTGTTCTTGGCTCCTGCTACCATCCCTGCCTCCCCAGCCACAGAGTTAAACCTGGCGCTGGCTCTGCTGTTCCTGGAGCAGTTGCACACAGCTGTTCCTGGAGCCTCTGTTCATTATTCTTTCAGCTGGCATGACCTTTTGTTAATTCCTCTTATTCATGGTCTAATCTTGGTTACGGCAGGGAAAAAGCTTGTGCCTCTGTGCACTGTTCCAGCCTGATGCAAAGCAGTTATCTATGAGGAGAAAGTGGTGCCCCACTGGCCTCTTACAGGTGCTCGTGTTCACTCCTGGAGGCAGACAGAAGGCCAGCCAGGTGAGGAAGAGGCTGCTGAAGCACAACTCTGGTCCTCTGTTCGTTGAGTCCATACAGTGCTGATTGCACCTAACAACAAGGTGTGACAGCTTGGGTGGGTGCCGTCTCATCAAGGGGAGAACAAAGACCAGGGAGACCCCTTTATTAAGGGGGGTTAATTCGGAACTCGTAGAATTAACCCCGGAGGAATCGTTGCCCGCACACACTGTTGGGCTGTTCTGGGAGCTGTCTCAGGGAAGACACTGAGAATAGGCTCCGAGGTGTGGGGGCCACCCTGCTGAGCTGCACGTCACTAACTCTGCGTGGTTTGCGTGGGCAGTTTGCTAGAGCTTGTGCTGCTGGTGTTGGACCAAGCCGGCTCAGCTCCTTGAGGGACCGTGGCACAGGGTACAGAGGCAGTCTGGGTGTATGAGCTCCATGTCCGAAGGGGTGTCTGCCCACTGCCTGTGCTAGGGAGCTGACTGCTGCTGGGCTGCCTGAGAGCAGGGACAGCCTGGGCTCCTCCTGCTGAGGACTACCGTGGTCTGGCAGGCTTGCGCTGTGGCCACAAGGTCTGCTATGAGCTCAGTCGTCCTGCTGCTGTGGCTTGCAGAGCTCCATGGCCTGGGTGGCTTTCAGCTTTTCCCCTCGTGCCCACAGCAGTGGAGCAGGCACTGAGGGAGGGAGACACACAGCCTGTTCTGCTTCTTGCTGCGCAGGGTCAATTCTCTCTGCTCCGTGTCCAGCCAAGGGTGGCTGCACTGTGTCCAGCACGTTGGAGTGGCAGGCTAACATCTGCCTCCGTGCCTACCCACGCGTGCCTGCCACCAGCTTCAGAGCTGGCAGATTCACATTATAAATATAGAAACCTTGCAGGGAAGAGCTAACAGTACTTGGAACAGAGATTTTAATGACTGCCTTTGGTGCCAAAGGCAGAAATAATGAGGTGATGCTATTGTTAGCAGAACTTTATCTAGCAGTGCCTACAAAAGCTTAGTGGAGAGTAGGGAAGAGGTGGGACTGCATGGCAGATCCCTCAGCCTCTTAATAAAATGCTTCCCCCTGCTGCCACACCATCCTACATTCCCAGATAACAGGCACAGGCCAGGAATAGGGTGGCCCTGGTGGAGGAAGTGACTTAATCCTCTGAGCTGAAGACAAATGTACCAGCAAAGAGCTGAGTTACAAGAAAGAAAACGGTGCTGCGAGTCAAAGGGAGCTCCAGCACCGTGAGGGTGCAAAGGGAACACAAACTAATACAGGAGAAGTGGGAATAGCCCACAGAGATACTCAGAGGAGGAAGACCCTGAGGTCTGAGGAGCTGTTAGCTGATTCTTGCCCCAGCTCCACGCTAGGAGCACAGTTGTGGGGATGGATGTGGCTGCTAGGATGTGTGAGGGCGCTTGGAGCAGTCCACTTCTCTGTCATAAGAGGCCAAAGAAGCTGGTGAGGTGCGAGAGCCTCGGGAATCGGAGATGGGATGGGATGTTGTTCCTGTAGAACAGTGAATGGGGTGGGTGACCAACGAGTGGGCAGCTGGACTGAAGAGGTGCGGGGTCTGAGCAGAGTACGTGCCCGTGCCCACTGGGCAGATGACCCCCACGGTACTACTGTAGGGCAACCAGATCCACGAGGCCACTAACCTGCATTGCTTTCGCTAGTGACAGCCTGTGGGAGAGGACCCTCAGCAAACAGAAAGAGTCAGCGTTTCAGAGGTGAAAGCCACAGGACAGGAAAGTGTCCTGCTTTTCAAGGACCAGGCTTTGCTGGCCTGGAGAGAAGGCAGCAGATCTGAAAAGCAAGGGTGTGCAGAGCCTCAGTCAGTGTGCTGCACGCTGAGGGACACGGACTGGCTCCCCAAACAGCGAAAGGCTTCTGCTCCTTGAGGATGCTCTCCTTTACAGTACGCTGGGCATTGCACCTTGGTGCCTTCTTGATCCCTCCCTCACGTGAGAGTCTTATGGGCCATATGAGACCACCTCACTTCAAGAAAGAGGTTGAGTGGCTGGAGCGGGTACAGAGGAGCAACAGAGCTGAGGAAGGGACTGGAGGGAAAGGCTGATGAGGAGAGGCTGAGGGAGCTGGGGGTGTTTAGCCTGGAGGAGACTCAGGGGGGACCTCCTCCCTCTCTACAACTCCCTGAAGGGAAGTTGAATATTAGGAAGCCCTTCCTCATGGAAAAGGTGATCACAGCCCCTGGAATGGACTGCCCAGGGCAGTGGTGGAGTCCCCATCCCTGGAGGTGTTAAAGGACAGCCTGGCTGTGGCCCTTAGTGCCCTAGTCAGCCTTACTGGCCAGTGTGGCAATGTTAGGTCATGGGCTGGGCTGGATGAGTTCAGAGGGCTCTTCCTGCCTCGATAATCCTGTGATTCTGTGCTTTCCTAAAGACCAGGGCTTGGGGAAGAAAAGGAAAAGCCCTAGGTCCCCTGGGACTGGTCCCAACACAGAGTAGTTCAGCAGGACAGCTTATTGAGACAAACTGAAGAGACACCTTGCACAGCAACAGCTCCCTCACTGCCTGAGTTCCTCACCTAGCGTTCAGGTGTGAAGGTCTTGCCACACAAGACCCTACAAACTTCCCTTGACCTACAGAACCTTTGCAGTTGATGCTCCCTTTGTCCCCTCCCCTTCTGCTCAACTTTTCCAGAGGCATTTGATTTATAGCCCCTTGCTCACAGGCAGGAGCTATGGTACATGTCAGCTACACGAGAGGAACAACTGCTAGAGCAGGCTGCAGAGTGAAGCAGCTGGGATATCTCTCAGGAGCCATGGTTGTTAATTATAGGAGTCTAACTAACCCCCAGCTCAGGCAAAGAGCGTTTGCTAGATCTCCCCCCTTCCTTACTTTCCTCCCTTCCTCCCCGTGCAGGTTGTCACATCAAAGCCAGGATTCAGGGGCAAGTCAAAACAACACCCACCTTTTTGAATAAGAATGCGATGCCAAGCGCAGGGAGCAGCTCCTTTTCCAGCTCCCTCCTCTCCCAAAGGGCTGTGGAAGGGCATGGTCCCTCTCCCAAGCAAGGGCTGTAGGTAGCAGTGGCTGTCCCTTGGGCTTGTTCCTGCTCCTTCGCTGCCTCGGGCGGTGCAGTGAGTCAGCTGCTGCCTTCCTAAAGCCTCTCAGGTCTCAGCTCAGGTGTCTTCATGGCTCAGCTCTGCGCAGCTCAGGCAGGACCTTGGGATAGCAAGTTCTCCAGGGGGCCATTAGCAGGGTCACTGCAGAGCAGCTTCACGTGGGCACCGCAGGCACAGACAGCATTGCAGGCAGAGGTACCCGGGATAAAGAGAGTGGGGAGAGGGAGGAAGGAAACATAACCTGGACACCCTTAAAAGCATAGCACTCCCTATGTGCCTGCCCCTGCAGGCTGGATGGGGCTGTGAGCCCACTACAGGCCATGCTCCAGCCCTGTTTCCCACTGCCTGCACAGATAACCTCATTCTACCACAGCCAACTTGCTCCCCAGCTTTGCTTGTGCCACCTCACTGTCTGCAGCCCAGAGATAAGAGTACCTGCTGCAGCAGAAGCCTGTCTGGATGAACCAGCAAGAGATAGGATGAGGGAAGAGGACTGTGAACAAACCCAGGGGAGACAGAGCTGATTCGGTCTTTCTGCAAGAGAAGTTGTTTGGTGTTTTCTTTTCCTCAGTTTCCTGGGACTCCCAGGGGAGGAGTGTGCCCAGCCAAAGGAGGTGCTGGCATCAGAAGCTGCTTTTGATGGGTTCTCACAGCCGCTGCTGGGGTGCTTGCGTGATGAGAAAAGAATAGGGGCACCAGCTAGCTAATTGGGAGCCTTTCCTCAGTTGGCCTTCTGCTGCTCAGTGGGAGGCAGAGCCCCTAAGAGCCTCTCAGCTGCGCTGGGACCACTCTTAAAAACTGCTAAACATGAAACAAAGAGAAAGCAGGGGGAAAAAAGCATGGGTACTTTGCTAGTCATCACAGGAAAGTGAAACAGAAGAGACTTTGAGCTGCCTGTATAAGAAAAACCTGTGTAGAAGGCTGGGGGAAGAAAGGCTGGCAGAGTTGAAATCACCAGCTGGTGAGGGAGGTGCTTTGCTGCTGTGAGCTCCTGGCACAACTGAAGCAGAGGCAGATTAAGGCAAAGCACAGGATCCTCTCCAGGTGATAGCTAGCACCTCAGACTCCACATTAGGTGTTGGTTGCAGGATCTTAGATTGGATCTTAGCAAGAAGTGATTTCCTGAGTGGTTGGGCACTGGACCAGGCTGCCCAGGGAGGTGGTGGAGTCACTGTCCCTGGGGGTGTTTAAAAAACAAGTAGCTAGAGCACCTGAGGCTATGATCTAGGGGTTAGGGAGATGTTGGGGTGAGGGCTGGACTTGATCCTGGAGATCCTTTCCACCTGTAATGACTCTATGATTCTATGAATCTGCATTTTGAGGCAATGACCCACATCAACCGTGTCCAATCTGTGCCTGGGCACAGCCCAGCCATCCGAAGGGTGGCAGTGGCAGGCAGAGCCCATGGACCTTCTCAGTGAGTGTGGCTGCCCAGGGATACTCTGTGCTAGGATGGTCCTAGCCATGCCCAGGGGTCCTGACAGTTCTACAGCCCAATTGAAGGAACACAGATCAGCAGGATCAGGGCACACAGTTAATTATTTGTCTCTATATAAGGCAAAGACAAGATCACACAGCTGGCCACCACAGAGACAAAGGACAGCAGCTCTGACCAGAAGCATCCCAACAGAAATCCCAGAGGGAGGGGGAATGCCCACAGCATCAGAAAGATCCATCCAAACCAGTCACCAGTCCAAGAGACTTACAGTGCTGTCCATAATCCCAGTCCAGCCCATCCTATCNTCTAGGGGTTAGGGAGATGTTGGGGTGAGGGCTGGACTTGATCCTGGAGATCTTTTCCACCTGTAATGACTCTATGATTCTATGAATCTGCATTTTGAGGCAATGACCCACGTCAACCGTGTCCAATCTGTGCCTCGCACAGCCCAGCCATCTGAAGGGTGGCAGTGGCAGGCAGAGCCCATGGACCTTCTCAGTGAGTGTGGCTGCCCAGGGATACTCTGTGCTAGGATGGTCCTAGCCATGCCCAGGGGTCCTGACAGTTCTACAGCCCAATTGAAGGAACACAGATCAGCAGGATCAGGGCACACAGTTAATTATTTGTCTCTATATAAGGCAAAGACAAGATCACACAGCTGGCCACCACAGAGACAAAGGACAGCAGCTCTGACCAGAAGCATCCCAACAGAAATCCCAGAGGGAGGGGGAATGCCCACAGCATCAGAAAGATCCATCCAAACCAGTCACCAGTCCAAGAGACTTACAGTGCTGTCCATAATNCAGACAGAGAGGGAGAAAGTGAGTCCCACAGACAGAGAGAGCAAGTCCCACAGAGCGACAACACACTCTCTCCAACTCTCTGCAGGCAATTGATTTATAATACTGTTCCATCAACAACATTTCTCCTTGAAACACACCCCCCCGGGCTCACACAGCGCCTCTGTGCCAAGCATCAGCCACAGGATGGCTTGGGTCACTCACACCCCTCCACCCAGGTCCCCAGCCAGACCCACAGCAGTTAGAGAGTCAGGTGGGATTTCCCAGCTGATCACTCCAGGAATGGTTGTGCTGCCTGGGCTTGTTTCAAGCTCATCAAAGCAGACCTTTACAAGCTGGGGTTGGTGATCAAAACTGGTGCCAGGCAGGCTCTCTGCATCGTCGTGTGGCTTGATGGCTGCACGTCTCAATAACCTGGTCTGGCACACTTGGGAGGCCTTCATCATTTCTGCTTCTGCAGCCTGGAGGAGGGAAGGAGGAGCAGAGGAAGGGTGAGTAAAACGCATCTGCAAAGGTAAGAGAGAAAAGAGCAAGTAGCTCATGTGACTGGAGCTGCCTGCAAATTCCCAGAAAGAAGGGAGGGGGGAGTGCTGGAAGTGCCACCTCTGCAGCAGTGTGCTCATCTCACTGCAATAGGCTTGGGGCTAGTGCTCCTGAGCCAGTGGTTGCGGGAAGGCAGTGGGATGCATGCCCTCTCAGCCCTGACTGCTGCTAGGGACTGTTTTCCTGAGGAAAAGCAGGCTTCAGGGTTCACATCCTTCCCTTCGGGGGGATGTGAAGGACCCTTCTGGGGTCTGAAAAGTTCCCCAGGGCCTGGCTACTCCAAACTGTGCCGAGTGCAATAGCCAGAGACAGCAATAAACCTTCACTCAAGCACAGCTCTCCCCTCTGTAGTTATTCCTGCTTGACCAGAAAAGAGCCCAAGAAATGAAGCTGCCTTCTGCCTGCAGCCTGGGCCAGGGCTTTGTACAGCAGCCAAGGGCCACGCATTGGCACAAGGTGGCCACGGTGACAGCTGTGTACCCAACCTAGAGCAGAGGGATGGAGAGGCAGAGCAGTTGAGCTCACTGCCCACCTGGCTCCCAGTGCCGCTGCCTGCAAAGCCTTTTGAAAGAAAATGCTGTTTGTTCTGACATTTAGAACAGATTAAAAATCGTTACAGGCTCTTCTGTAACATTTCAGAAGGTGAAGCTATTGATCTGCAAACAACCTCAGTTTCTCCATCTCCCCAGCTTCCTCCCATGAGCATCAGCACCTGGTCCTGCCTGGCAGCGGGAGGGCACTGATAACCACGCTGCCCTCTGATCTGGGTTCACCTCTGCCTTAGGCTTTGCCCAGGGTCGTGTGGGGCTCCCCCACATCCTCCCAGTATGCAGAGGATGCACAGTCTCTTCCATTTGGTGGATCCACTGGGGATCAGTGGTGTATTTAGACACAGCTGCAGGAATGGGGACTCCAGCGCTGCCCTGGGCAGCCTGTTCCAGTGTTTGATAGCCCTTTGGATGAAGAGATTCTTCCTAACATCCAGCCTGCTCTGGTGCAACCATTTCCTCTGGTCCTATTGCTTGCCACTGGGGAGAAGAGGCTGAGTCCCTCCTCAATCCAACCTCCTTTGGGGCAATAAGGTCTCCTCCCCTCAGCCTCTTTTTCTCCAGGCTGAACAGCCAGTTACCTCAGCCTCTCCCCACAGGGCTTTGTGCTCCAGATCCTTCACAGACCTCACTGCCCTTCTCTGGACACTCCAGCACCTCAATGTCTTTCTCATAAGCACAGGGCCCAGAACTGAACACAACGGTCCAGATGAGGTCTCCCCAGTGCCAACTACAGGGGGATGATCACCTCCCGACTCCTGCTGGCCATGATATTGATGATACAAGCCAGGATCCCAAACAGCATGACCCAGTGGCTAGTAGCCACTCCAGATAACAGCCAAGTGAAGGAGCCCTCAAGCCTAATACACATTCTTCAGTCAGTAGGGTGCAGACATAGTGGACAGCCACACCATACTGGCTATCACCCTTTACCAACCAAAAGTCTCTGTGGAGGCAGCTGGGGCTTCCCTCTGCTAGTGGCAGTGCAGTGCACAGCAGCCATCTCGGACCTCGTTCATCCTCCACAGCGATGCTGCGGATTTGGGAAGAAAGGATTTGGGGGAATGCTAACTGCTGGCTTTTCCCGTGACACTGGCGTTCTCTCCATGGCCTGTCAACTGCTGAGACCAGCAACAGCCTCACACCAGTCCCAGCATCATAAATTCCACGCTCTTGTCTAAGGTTGAGTTTAGAGAGAGGTGAAAGCTGGTCACTGCTTCTGCAGGTTTGTTAGTAAAGCTGAGGATGCACTCGGCATGAAGCTGGTGGCTTGGGAAGGCCCTAATCCCCCAGCTTTGGTGAGCCTCACAAATGCATCACGGCCACTGGCTGAGCTGGGTCACGGAGGTCTGCAAATATCTGAAAGCAGCAAGAAGAGAGGAAACAGCATGGACATCCTCTAATGGGAGCACAGAGGAGCGGCTAGTTCTTCAGTCACCATGGTGGCCGGTCAAGAAGTACTGGGTTTTTGGCAATCCCTGCATCAGGGAGCAGATCCAGGTCCTGTTTCTGCATGGCCCAAGGAAGTGGTCTCAGGAAAGGATGGCTCCTGCACTTGGGGCAGAGACAGGACCAGAACAGCAGGTGAAGAGGGCACCCTGCTGCCTCCTGCACTGCATAGCCAGAGCAGCCGAGAGCGATCTGATCGCGTCTGCTTTCACAGCACTGAGGGCTTCCCAAGGATTCGGGGTAATTCTGCTTTTGGAAAGGCAAGGGCTTTGACCAGAAATGGCTCTCAAAGTACATTGTGCCCTGCCTGGTGAACCCCTTTGGCTACTGTGGCTTCTTCACACCTAACTTCTAAAAATGCCTGAGGGTGCATTTTCAGGGCTGGGACACAACCAGCCCTGGGGCTGCACCCCCAGTTGTAGTCAAAGAATCTGTTCCTGCTGCAGAATCCAGATGGAAAAACATCTGGGCTAGCATGCCCTTAGCTTAAGGAACCCCTGTTTCTACTGTGCTAGTCCACCCCAGGCTGATGAGGCTCCGAGTGTTTTATATGACAGACGTGTTTGTTTCTGTTTGCCAAGGCATGCTTCAGAGGAGACCCTGAGACCACACAGTCCCGGGTGGTCTGTGTGGACTTTGACCTCCACAGAGCTCTGATCTATAATAAGAGCTCTGAATCAGCTACTCCTGCTGTGTCTCTAGGATATTTCTGCTCCAGATGCCATCACCAAGTTTGCATCCAAATTTAATTTGAGAGTCAGAAGACAACCAGGAATGACTGCAGTGTTGCAGGAAGAGAAGGGGGATTGGATACCTAAAGCCGTAACAGCCCTTGGCTGAGGGCAGACCACACTTTGCAGCACCCAGCTTGGAAACTGGCTCAAAGAGGAGTGGTAGCTGTCACCTCAACTCAGCACCTTCACAGCTAACTGGAAGATTGCTTAAAGCAGTGAAGAGTGCTTGGTTAACTTCTGAT
Organism: Upupa epops; assembly: GCA_013397515.1. Taxonomy (NCBI): domain Eukaryota; kingdom Metazoa; phylum Chordata; class Aves; order Bucerotiformes; family Upupidae; genus Upupa; species Upupa epops. The sequence continues at coordinate 119,887 of VZRI01004992.1, read as the reverse complement.
TGTGTTATCACACACTGACTCACACAGATTGATTGAGGCTGGAAAAGCCCTCTGAGCTCATCCAGCCCAGCCCAGGACCCAGCATCACCTCAGCAGCCAGACCAGGGCACTAAGGGCCACAGCCAGGCTGTGCTTCAACACCTCCAGGGATGGGGACTCCACTGCTGCCCCGGGCAGTCCAGTCCAGAGGCTGAGCTCCCTTTCTATGAGGAAGGGCTTCCTAACATCCAAATTAACCCTTCCCTCACAGCTTCAGACCCTGCTCTCTCGTCCTGGCACTGGTTTTCTGGGAGAAGAGCCTGGTCCCCACCTTACTACAACCTCCCTTCAGAGAGGAAGAAGGTCCCCCCAAGTCTCCTCCAGACTAAACAACCCCAGCTGCCTCAGCCTCTCCTCATCAGCCTTTCCCTCTACCTTTCCAGCTTCTACCACTGGAAAAACATCTGCAGCTAATGCTTAGCCAAGAGTTGACTGAGCTGCTTTGATTTATTAACATCATCAGGAATGATGCCTGGGGTGTAGGAATTAGCACAGGGATATCAAGACGTGAAAGAGGTAAAAATTTGAAGAGGAGAGTCAAGAAGAGAGCCCATTCCTTTAAAACGAGGAGTCCTAGAACCACAGCCTGGTTTNAAGAAGAGAGCCCATTCCTTTAAAGTGAGGAACCTGGTTTAGGTTGGAACAGACCTGAGAGATCACCCAGTTCCAACCCCCTGCCATGGGCAGTGGCACCTCTCACTACACCAGGTTACCCGGAGCCCCATCCCACCTGCAGCCACGGTCGAGGTGAGATGCTGGGTTGGGTTTGTGCAGGGGTTGCTGGAATCATCTCCGTTAAAGGTCCCTGAATGAGGTGAAGGTGGGAGTCTCTGCAAGGCTACGCCTGTATCTCACGCCCTTTGCCACGCCACGGTCGTATCCATCACCATTACCATCTGCTCCACTGTCTTCCTCCTACAGAGCTGCTCCCCTCCGCCTGGCATGCTGAGGGGCAGACGTGCCCTGTGAGTCAGTCCCCTGCTTCCTCAACAGAAGAGCAGAGTCAAAGCAGTGTGGGACTTTGTGAATTTTACATCACAGGCTCCAGCCTTGCAGCTGGAGGTTTGTGACTGCTCCCATCAGGAGAGTGAAGCTCCGCTGTGGGTAGTACCTGGTGCCATTCCTCTTCAGAGAGCTTTTCCTTCAAAGCATAGAGCGGGGGAGGTCAGCTTGTGTCCCTGTGACAGCCGGGTGATTTGTTTCAGCTTTTCTGCCTGTGTTACAGAGATAAAGTGATTTGCCTGTCACAGCAGAGGCGTCGGTGCTAGCTGGCAGAAAAGCACTCTGAGAGCCAGCCCGTGCCCTGCTCCAGCTGTAACACCAGGGCTCCCCAAAGGAGCTTTGCTGGAAGAGCTGCCTTTCAATGCCATCCATCCCAGCATCTGCCTGGGCAGGCTGGAGCTCTCCTGCTCTGGCTGCGGGGATGAAGCTTGCCTGGGATGTGAGGGAGGAGGGAAGGGGAACAGAGGGATCTGGCATTTGCTGTTTCTACCTCTCAGGCCTTTCATCATCATCGTGGCTGTAACTGACGGTAAACAATTTCCTGAGTGATAGAAATAAGGAGGAAGCAGAGGTGAGAGGCTGGCACAAGTAATCAAGAAGAGGCAGGCAGCAAGAAGGAAGAGAAATATGGGCTCAGTTTAGGGAAATAAAACCCCAAGCAGTGGGTTTGGCAAACAAGAGGGAGTAGGGAGGGGTGAAGAGAAGCGGGATCTGTCCGGGCAGCATGGGAAGCAGGACAATGGTTCTCTGGGAATTAGCTGGAGGAGGTGGAAGCTGGCTGCTCCCCTGGTGCTCAGGCGTCCGGATGGATTGTGGATCCAGGGAACCTAGCATAGTCCATCCAGCAATGTTTCATGGCTGGGAAAGGCAGCTGCTATTGGGGAGGAGATGGAGCAAGGACTGCTGGCATCCTGCCTTCCTCCTTCAGGTAGCAGTGGCACTTGAGGGGTTAAATTGTGGGTTGCAGAATGCAGAGAGAGGGAGAGAGGACAGGGATTTTGGAGTCATCCAGCCTGACTGGATGCCCTGGAGGATTTAACAGATGCTGAGAAACACAAGGGACAGAGAGATACCTTTTGGCCACATGGACAGAGCAGGGCTTCTCACAGAGGTCAAGCAATCCCTTCAGCTTCAGGCTGTGAGGAATGTGCCGACAGGTGTCTGATAAAGAAATAGCTTCTATGTCTAAAAGCCTCATGAAAACGTAAACAAAACCACAGCACCTGCAGATAGGGGCAGAGAATCTTAAGATGACCTCAAGTACAGATCCAGGGTGCTTTGGGGCACATGTGAAGGGCAGAAGGTACCGTGGTGTCTGGGGTTCTGCACTCTGATCAAAGCAATTCATGAGCTCTTTGGCCAAGAGCTCTGAAAGCAGAGAAGGGTGGGTGATCACTGCTGGACCCCCGGTGGAGTGAAGCTCCTGGATGCTCCCCACTGAGGACTGTGCCTCTGAGGCCTTTATGGGAAGAGGCATTGGTGGATGGCAGGTGGACACGAAACAGGCTGGGGTAGTAAGGACAAGCCCTGCACTACACCAGGTTACAGGCTGCCCTATGACCTTAACGCCACTGCGAGCTCAGCTGCTGGGGATGGTGGACAGAGGTAGCACCACAGGCTGGAGCAAGCCCATGCTGGGTAGATACCTGAAGAAGGCTGAAGAGAGCAAAGAGTGAAGCAAGGTCATTAGCTGGGTGCTTTGCAGGAGCTCTAACTCCATACTGCCTCAACTCCATGCTGCCTCCCTCTGCTTCGGTACTGCAACCCTTGGAAAACTCAGGGAACTCTGGGAGAGAAGCCCTGGGGAGCTGGAGGGTCCCCATCATCTTCAAACCCCTTTACACCCCTGTAGTTCATGTTCCCAGCAGGATCATAGAATCATTAGGGATTGGAAGGGAC
>VZRI01004992.1:19057-108336 GCA_013397515.1 Upupa epops | reverse complement strand
TGGGGTGGGGATGGTTGGACTGGGGGAGCTGGGAGCTCCTTTCCAACCAGGCTGATTCTGTGAAAGGAACTGCAGTGGGGATGGGGATGGGGATGGGGATGGGGGGGGTAGGAAGAAGCTTCCGTGCGTGATGGGTGCGGGTACTCGTCTCCAAGCGGTTCCTGCGCGGTGGCAGCGGGTGGCTGCCCGACGCCAAGCTCGGGGCGTCGGAAAATGTGTCGGGGGCTGTAAAGAAGAAAAGCTGCAGCCTGGAGAAAGCAGGAGAGGATCAGCTGGTCAGAGGCTCCGGGGTGGGGGAAATGTAAGAATTTCAGCAAAAGTTTTGGAGGCCAGGTAGAGCAACTGCAGTGGCACCCTGCACCCACACGGCCGGCAACGCTCCCTCACCGGGAAGCAGCAGCTCGGCTGCCGGCTTAAGTTTGGGGGTTGTTTCCCTTCTGTCGAGATGCTTCAGCAGCCAGGGGGAGCCCCCCGCTGCTGGCGATCCCCCTGGAGGCACCCGGTCAGGGGAACGGTCCAGGCACTTCGGTCGAGAGGACTGTGCATTGTGCCAGGAAAACGATCGCAGAATCATAGCATCATCGAGGTTGGAAAAGACCCTTAAGATCATCAAATCCCAAACCTCTGCCCTACAACCCCCGATCCAGAACAGCAGCAGCTCGCTATCGCCCTGCAGCTGCCTTCCTGGCTCGTTTCTGGGGCAAGATCTGCACGTTGGGGGATTTCAAAGGGAATCACTTTTCGCCTCTGCCCAGCACCTGTTTGCAATTCCTAGTCCAAAGCCTGCTGCTGCGGGTTTCACAAAAGCCCTGCTGCTCTCTCCTCAACCCGCTTCACTGGGCTGCTTGCTTCTGAAAATAGAAAGAATTCTCTTATCATGAGGTCAGGACCTGCAAGGAGTAGATTCCACAAGATTTCTAGGGAGAATGTTATCTCTGTGGAACCACCCACCAGGGATAACCACACGACCGAGGTCTGAGCCTGTCTTAACACACAAGGGAAACAAAAAATAGCCTGATCTTTGGAGATGATAACCCAAGCCCACATTCCTCCTGTAAAAGTTTCTTGTGACCTGAATACGTCTGGTAGTGCTAAAGCTTTGGGGAGCTGAATCTGCTTCTCTTTGGCTCCCTGAACTACCATTAGAGACAGGTAATCAACACCATTATTAAAGAATGACTAATTTGCTGCAGCTCCACCGTGATGAATTTGTACAGCAGATCCCTGCTTCTCTGTGGTACCCAGAGGCTCCCTATCTTTAGCTCAGCCTACAGATATGACCATCACTTGCAGAGAAGTGACCGGGTGCTTGGTAAAACTGTGCCCATTACAAGTGCCCTCTGCCCCCTGTAAGCTTGGCAGAGCAAACCCCAAGGGGGCCAGTCCTGCCCAACCCAGCCCAGCAGCCTGGGGGGCTTAGGGAATTGCTCCCTGGCACCGGTGTGAGCACTGAAGCCCCTCCAGCTTTAGCAGCTCCTCTTGAGTAGGGATGTGCTGGCAGCTTCCCATGAATACCCTTAACAGTCAGTGCAAAGCTCTGCCGTTCCTGCCTCCTACTGTCCCTTCTGGGTGCCCCTGGTGCTACCTTGTCCCTATCAGCATTAGTCATCAGAGGCTGATACACCGTGCCCCTTCCAGTCTCTCCTATCCCTTCACTGCCCTAGCTCCCGTTTAATATCTGTGTTGGAGGTTGCTTTTCAGCTCCCTTGCAGACACGGTCTCTGCATCAGCCAGATTTGGTCTCTTTTCTGCCTGTTTTCTAAAGCCCTGTACTCGAGTCTGTACCGGCCAGTCCCCACTCGCAGGATGCAGCTCTGCTGCTGCTTTCAGGGGTAATTTCAAGGAAGGGCTTCAGCCAGTATTTCTCTGTAGAACTGGAGATGGGCACATCAGTCGCTTTGCTAGCCAAAGGGCCAAGCATTAGAGGGGGAAATAAAGTCCAGTATAGCTTTCTCCAGGTTCTCTCTCTGTTGCTGCTCTTCTGTCAAGTGAAAGCAGCAGCAAACAGGCTTCAAGAGCTTCCTTTGCTCAACACAGAAGGGGAGGCTCCTTTGATCCTCAGCATTTTTCAGGACTATCACTTCAACCAGCTTCATTTTGGAGCAAAACGCTTGAGGTATCTTATAAAAAGGATAGTTTGTTATAGGATTGATCTCTGTGTTCAACTGTTGGCATAAAAATTGGCCTGGGGCATGCGTGCACCAGCTCAGAGATTCAATGTCCCATGCAACAGCCGCACTAGTGCTGCTTTCTTAGCAAATCTTGTCTCCCTGGAGCCTCCAAACTGGGAGAGCAGGGTGAGATGGAGGGTGCTGAGGCTCATCCCAGCCCAGCAGGGACAGCTGCAAGGGAAGAACCATGAGCTAGATGTTGTCTTGCTCAGCCCATGCAGGGCTGCTTGTGCTGTTCACCCAGAGCAGAGACAGGCTCCTGTCACATGCTATGACTTCAGGTGGTTGCAAGCCTCAACCTGAGCCAGGTTCCAGGACAGGCTAGTCAAGACCCAGTGGTGATACAGGCAGGAGAGAGAAATGGGCCAGGAAGAGACACAGGAGCAGCCACAGTGCCCCTGTCTCTTTCTGTACCATAGAGAAGATAATCTAGCATCAACTTCTGCATGTTCCTGCCTGCTTGGGACTATGGGATGAACAAGAGCTGTGAGAAGGCTAGAGCCAGCTTCAGCCTTTCCTCTCTTCCATATTCCTGAAGATACAGTAAAGCTCTCCTGTAGCTCCTACTTGTGGGAGATACCTCTCCTTAAGACACGGAGGCCACGTCTCCACTCAAAGATTCCCTTTCTTTGGCAATGACAAATATTCAAGAGAAGCTCAACATTTGGTGGACTCAGGTAATAGTTTAACATCTTGAAGTTTGGGTCAGGCTGCAGTTATTGAGCAGAGCAGAGAGCGATCCACTTATTTGCTGGGAGATCAGCTTGCTGCTGATAAATACGGGCTGGTCTTGGCAATTTAGGGATTGGAAAAGGAAACAAGAAAGGTGTCACCTCTGCAGTGTTACTTTATTTTTTAAGAGAGGGCATCTTGTTGGCAAATGAGTTAAGCAGCTGAACTGAAGGGGAGCCCTGTGAATCCCCAAAAGAATCAGGCAACAGTAAGCAAAGTGGAAATCGCCCTTTCACTTTGGCAGGCAGCCAGTGAATGAAATTAAGAGGGCAGTGGGGAAGGGAAGGTGCCAGCATGCACTGGCCTTAGGGTTGGTTATGAATCATTTGAAGGCATATATTTTTAAACAGACAAATGAGCAGTCCTTAACAGCTGCTTCACATTGCCAGCTTTGATAGATAGGCGGGTGATATGCAGAGAGGATGGAGTTAGCTGCTCTATCAGCAAGCTGCAGCTGCAAACGGGAGGACATCTCTGTCCTGCTGAAGCCAGCTGCCACCCATGTGCTGTGTCCCCATCCCTGTCTTGATCACAGGTGGTAGAGGCCTCTCACCTGGAAGAAAGCCAGGTACTATCTGCCAGATCACTGCTGTGTTAGGTGACAGACTAGCAGGGAGAGCATCCCCAGGGTGCAGACCTTGGGATAGGCTGTGTTGGGATGCTGAGGCATGCAGAGAGAATGGGAGGGTATAGGTCTGATCCAGTGTTAGGGTATCACTGCTCCTGAGGGAGATGTTTATTCTGTGCCACAGGCCCAAGCAGCCCAGAATGGTCTGTGGGGAGATGTTTATTCTGTGCCACAGGCCCAAGCAGCCCAGAATGTTCTGTGGGGAGGGAGCAGTAAGGAGGATGGGATGCAGGGACCTGGTGCAACAGCAGCAGCCAATAGGGGACAATGACATGTTTGACTCCACAGGTAGAAAAGCCATGAAGTGGAGATGATGGGACTGGAGCAAAGCATATGGGTGAAATAGGATGAGCTGGGAGAGTAGTGTGGAGTCACTTAGGATACCCACTCTGTTCCATTCAATACAGGGTATAGTGACTGAGAACACAGAGGTCCATAACCATTGGCACAGGAAAATCAACCATAAACAAAATTACAGTCTGCAGCTTCTGTGCATCTTGCACCAGCAGCAAGAACATCCTAGTAATAAACACATCTTGGAGGACCTCTGTGAACAGTCTTGTGGGATTCTTGCTGTCCCTTCAGGCACCCTCTCTTTGAGAGACCAGGCTGCCTCTGTGCTGGAAGCATTCATGCTTCCTGGAGTTCAGGGATCAGTGAGTTTGTCTGCTAGAAGCTTTAAAGATGTGGATGTTTCTAAGCAGGCTTTCTGCTGTGAGAGTAGGGCGCAAAGAACCCATAATCCAGACAGTTGTACATGCAGCTGCCTTAGGATATTTCATTAGGGTTGTCCCGAGCTGTGGAAGAAGAGATCGAACTCCCCCAGTATGAGGTCACATTTTCCAACAAGTCATTTGATTGACAGACAGGGGAGGTCACTCTCCCCTGCCCCTGGGCTGGCATGCTGTGGGCGAGATGAGCATTCAGAGCCTGACAGCATCCCAAGCTGTCCTTGCTTCCTGATGCCTCGAAGGTCTCGGGATGCTGAGGGACAGCCCTGCAAGCTTCCGTGCATGGGAGACGTTACCCTGACCTTCATTGCTCATCAACGCTGTCAGGTCTCTGCACAGGAATAGGAAGGAGATGGCCAGTGAGAGCCATCAGTCAGCATCATGTGGCCTTTAAAGCTTCTTATTGTTGAGCTTGTAGGGCTGAGAGCTGAGTGTAAGTCCAGCAGAAGCACCTCAGCACTCGGAAGACATCCCCAGCGTGGATGTTGGCACCCATAGGTCTCACCCATCCCTGACCCTGGCCCAGCACACCTCGCAGGCCCAGCGCTGCCCCCTTGCCCTGCCTCAGGGGCCTGGCCCAGCAGTGTTGCTGCCCCTTCTGCCCCTCGATCCCAGCACCCAGCTTCTGGAAACTCCTGGCAGCCGCCTTATTTACTTATTGACGACTCCAGCTAAACGAAAGGCTGCTGAGCGAGGCCAGGCGCAGCCACCCCTACAGCACCCTGTTCCACGAGTCCTCCTCGCCCCTCCGTCGGCTGCGTCAGCCCTTCCCGCTCTCGGAGGGCCAAGGCGAGGACACAGCCCCCCGCTGCCCCGTGCGACTGACGGGGTCTCTGGCCACGCACTGGCTGTTCAGCCGGGCCCCCCTGCTAGGGGAGGGCTGCGGGAAGAGGGGGCCACCTAACGGCCACCAGGGCGAGTGCCGGGCCCGGCTGGGATCGGAGAGCGGGAGCGCTCGGCCTGGTCTGGGGAGGGCGATGGCAGCGCCCGGCCACCCCTTCCCCCGCGGCCACAGGCGGGGCGCGGCCAGCCCGCCCCGACCCCAGGCGTGAGGCGACGAGTTCCGCAGGCGATGGATGAGGCTCCCGGGGGCTGCTGCTGGCCAGGGGACTGGGCATAGCGGAGGGCTCACAGCCCTGAAGAGCCCCTGGCAAGGCTCCTCCAGAAGCAGATTGGATCTTCCCTGCTGGCCCCGGAGGAGCAACACCTCGGCTCTGAGCTCGGCTGGGTGGGAAGGCTGCTGCAGAGAAACGTTTTTACCAGGGAGAATAAAGACTCAATTTCCACCTGGAAATTGCCCAATTTGACTTGTGAGCCTTGAAAAGCAGCCCATTGCATCCCAATTCTCTGAGCAATTGAGTCTCTGCTGGAGACAGGAGCCCAGTGCTGAAGCACTGAGTCTCCACCTGTCAGGAGAACAGAACAAGTGCTGTGTTCACTCCTTCCCAGCCTTGTCAAAGTCGTGAATTAGATGTTCTACATCACAAATGCCTCCACTGTCCTCTCTCTCATCCACATCCACTGGCTTCATGTCACCTTTTTCCTTTTCTCATGTCCTCACCATCCTCCAACAGCTCCACAGTCCCTTTTTTTCTCCATCCTGGTGGCCAGGACCCAGCTCTTTGCCTGGTTCAGATGTAATTTTCCTTCTCATGCCTCTTGCCATTCTCACTGCTGTCCCTCCTATGCCAGCGCTTCTCTGGGTACCACCTCTGCCAGCCCCATTAGAGCTGTCACGCCTCACCACTCTGCCCTACTTCCCCATGTCATTATGAGCCTCCCTCACACCTCCTCCCTGCTATGTTTATCACCAGTCTACCTCCTCACTCTGTGCTCCTGCTGCAAGTAACCTTTCCCAGGGCTGGTGAAGGCTTCATGACACCCAGGGGATGAAGAGGACCCCACTCTGTGCTCTGTTGTGTCCAATGCAGGATCAGGGCTATGGAGACAGTCCTCTGCAGAAGGGCCTGCATGTTGATGTGGTGACATCAGGTCCTAGGTTGGACTTGATGGTGTTAGAGTTCTTTTCCAATTATTTTTGAGTAATTTCACAGCCATGTCCCTGAGGCTGATGAAAGCACCTCCTTCTCCTCCTGAGCTGTGCTTCACCTCACAGGGCTGAGGGCTGGAATGTGGCAGGTATCCACACTGCTGTGTGAGAGGACTTGATCTGCCCCTGCCACACATGTTGTCCGCAAGCCACTGGTTGCCACTGGATCAGGGACAGAGCTGCTTTAAACAGGGGCCTTGATATGATGGATCCTTTACTTAGACAGCATTTCAGTGCAAACCCGTGGGGTCTCCCATTTAACTTCTACATCCCTCCATCCAACACTCCCCACCCCAGCCGAAACACCACCTCCATGTCCTTGCAGCAGCCTCTGTGCCTCAAGGCTTTCGCCTCTGGCCCCATTCAGCCTTGTAGGAGCACTAGGAAACCTCCTGGGTACCTGGAAGCCAGGTAAGTGATATGTAATACCCCAGTGGCTGTGATTAACTGTGTGACCCCATGCTTTCCACGCACTCCAAGTAGTCTCTTAACTAGTTCTGTGTTGTCTGTTGGGCTTTATCAGCCTGAGAACATTACGAACCAGCAGAAACCTTTTCTGTCAGGCTGCACATAGCCATCTCAAGATGCATTGTGGATAAAGCAAATCTTCATCTTAATCCAGTCTGAGTCAGGTCTTGTTGCAGAGCTGCTGCCTCATCTTCCTACAAGATGGGGAGAGCTAAAGGTCCAGTCAGCTTGCGGAGGCAGAATTTGATCCATGGAGAGGTGGGGAGGGCGTGTTTCCTCCGGCATTGCTCAGTCTTTCTGTTCCCACTAGCCCCATCTTGACTTCAACTCCATATAGGCAAGAGGCTTTCCCCCTCCCTTGTTCTGCTGCAATAACAGCCGATCCCCTCTTGCTCTCTCTGCTTCCACAGAGTCGCCCTGCCCTCCACCAACAGCATGGAAAGCATGCACGAGCTCCAGAGCCCGCTCCTGGCCAAGGCCAATGGGCACCTCCACAGCAACTATTCTTACCACCAGCATCACAACCAGGACTACTCCAGTCATTGCTGCCAAGGGAAACTGTACTCCTACATCCTCCAAAACACTGGGGGTGCCATTACGCACCAGCTGCTGGATGCCAGTTCCCTGCAGCTGGCTGTTGAAGCCTTGTACAGCCCCAGTTTCATCCTCATGAAGGATGAGACTGCTCTCAAGGCCAAGGACAGCAAGACAGAAAGCTGTGAAACTACTTTTACAGAAAGCAAAGAACCTCCATCTGAAGGTCCTGAGAGGCACGAGGCACAGGGGTCCTGCCTGGTACAAAGTGACATCCGCATTCAAACTGTGTCCTATGAGGTGGAGGAAGAGGAGCTCCAAGAGTATGAGGTGAGCTTTGTGAGGTGGCGTGGCACCAAACTCCTCCTCTTGTAACTCTGGTCATTATTCTCCCTTGTTTCCCCAAAGGTTCTCCCCTAGACCCTACTATCACCTGCCTTTCCCTTTCACCTAATATGCAGTCTTCCTGCTTATCAGATCTACCTTCCTGCTTATCATATCACTTTAGGTCACTGCAGATCTCAGGAGGAGGTAAATTCCCCCTGTGGGCAGCTTGTCTGCCCATCTGCTGGAAGGGGAGTGCAGATGGGGTCTTCTCTGCAGGACCCTTGGAGTATGGGGACCCTTTGCAAGGGCAGCCTGCTGCCACTGTGGCACTTGAGCGAAGGGGAGAGGACAGTCCTTGCCTAACAGCAAGATTCACATGCCCGGTGGCAGCAGCCAAGAAGAGAAAGCTTTATTTGTAAAGACAAAGGAAGAACGTGAGCTGGCACAGCAGCCTGGCTGCAGGCTGTGTCCCATCATGGCTTGAGTGGCAGGGCAGAGCCTGGGAACATCATCCAGGACCTTGAGAGGAGGGAGCAGCTCCCCCAAGCTCGCTGGAGCTGATGCCTGATGATGCGATGGCACAGCTCCGCTGCTTTCAGTACCAGCAGTGTGGCCTCTTCAGATGGCAGCAGGGGTGTCCTCCTCTCTGGGTGCCTCCCCTGCTGACACAATGGCTTTCAGGCTGGTCTGCAGTTGCTCAGGCAGTGCCCAAAGGTAGGAGGGCTGACCGCAGCTACTCTGACCTGTGTGCTTGCAGAGTGGACAGAACATGTCGCTCCTGCAATGGAAGCTCCAATTCAGTGACCTTCCCTCGCCTGCTAAATGAGGTTAGTAGGATATTGATCTCCTAGTCCCTGCTAGGGATAACACACTTTGTTTAAGTTTGTTTAAGCTGACAAACCGCCTGTTCTGCCAAAGCTGAAGATATTTCAGTTTAAGACTATCTGGCTCCCAAGGAAATCCCAGACCCCCCAGCATATAAGCACAGCATTTGCTCTGGCAAGGAGACAAGAATCCACTCCTGAATCTGCTGAGCTACACTTTTTATCATCAAACCAGGCTCTGGAAGCTAAAATAGTTGTGAAACTCAGTCCTTGAAGGACTCACCCCTTCAGGTGAGAAACATGCCTGTGATGGGGCCAGGAGAGAGCCAGATCTGGGAGAAGATGGGGGCATGGGCATGTGCTGAATCCATCTGGTTTTGCAGAGCGACTCCTCCAGCGACAGCGAAAGTGAGGACCATTTCCTGATGCTTCCGCCCCGGGATCACCTGGGCTTGGCCCTTTTCTCCATGCTGTGCTGTTTCTGGCCCCTGGGGATTGCTGCCTTCTACTTCTCCCAAGGGGTAAGAGATCCCTTTGCATGTCTTGAGCACTAGAGCCCTGCAAGCCACAGCAGCCGTGGAGGGGAGCAGGCTCCTTTCTGGTTCCAAGGCTCAGTGTCTCTGTGCCATGCCCAGACTCCCAAGGGTGCTCCTAGATGTCTCCACAACTGCTGTGGGGTTGCAAGCCCTCCAACTCATGTGTGGGTACTGGAGGCCAGGCTTTCCCTTTGAGTCTGTCAGGTGTTACTTAGGGAACTGACGGCTTGCCCAGGCGCTCAGCTTCCAGCCAGGCACAGGAATGGCATCTTCCCACCTGCCTTCCCATTCGCCACTAGTCCAGAAGCTGTACACGACACAGCTAATGCCCCAAGACTCAGTCTGATCTGAATGGAAGAAGGCAATGGGGAGTCTGTCCCCATAAAGCACTCTGAGGCACTTGTTTCTGACCTATTGGCTGCTCTGTGTGAGCCAATGCCAGGTTGGCAGAGGCTGGAAAAGGTGATGTCTCTCCACCTGCACCAGCTCAGAGAAGCTGCTGCCTTCTTGAGGGCTTAGCCTGGAGTCTGGGCTTAGTTACACTGCTGTTGACCCGGAGTAATTAACACAGAGCCAGGGGATTTACTTCGCATTTGTGCAGAGGCTGCTATACAAAGCATAGATGGTGGGGCAGACCTAAAAAGTTGAATCTAGAGGATAGAAACAGAAAGGAGAAAGCATGCAACATGAGCGCCTGGCTCAGAGGCAGGGAAAGGCAGGGGAAGCTGTAACTGAGCAGGACTCTGAGGAGCTGCTGCTTTCACATTTTCCCACGTGGTGCAGGGTGGCACGGAGCACTCTCCAGATGATGATGATGTATTGGTGCCTTTTATATTTAGCTCCGTTTGCTGTAACTACCAGCTCTCCTCACTCACCGAGGCAAGGACCATCTCCTGATTTGCTGTACAGACCCAGTAAGACAGTGCATGCCTCAATCTCCACACAGCAACTCCAGCACAAGCAGTGGGTGATACCACGAGTACCTCTGAATGTGCCACGAGCACTCAGGGGAGCTGACAGTTGCCAGCCCACAGAGCCAACACCCACGTCTAGTTCCATCAGCTGTTCCACGGCAAACAGGCTCCAACTGAAAACGCTGTGCACACGAAATCAAGTGGCAGCAAAGCTAGACCAGCTGGCCTTCCTGTCTGGAATGGGCTACCTGAGACAAGGTGGCATTTGCATGTCTGGGTGGTGTTAGTACTGTCCAGCCATCGCCCCACGCAGCGGCCACTCACCTGGTCTTGTAAGGCTCCAGCCACCAACTCACAGCTCTCTGTGGGCACCCAACTGGCTGGGGTTTTCAGACAAACAGCAAAAGCCCCTGCTTCCCTTGGAGGCAAAATCCACTGGGAGATGTGGATGTGCTTGAGTCCTCCTAGGCTCACAGCCTTCGTACTGTCTGTCCTTGGCTCTCACAGGAGTCAGTGGCTGGGGAGAAGGGGTTAACTCAGGGGCAAAACAACTGCGGGCAGGCTAAAGTGCCAAGTTGGTACTACTGTGAGTGTTCCTTCTCCTTCCAGACCAGCAAGGCTGTCTCCAAAGGAGATTTCCACCTGGCCAGTTCAGCTTCCCGACGAGCCCTCTTCCTTGCAGCGCTCTCCATAACCATCGGCACAGGAGTGTATGTCGGGGTGGTGGTAGCGCTGATCGCGTACCTCTCCAAAGTGGGCCGTGTATAGCTGCATCAGCACTGTCCCTGACCACCTGCACTCCTGGAATTGAGCTTTCCTATGGAGCACAGGGCACCTGTGGGCTGCTTGCATGGTTGGACCCCAGTTTGGATGCCTTCCACAGGCTTTTTGCCTCCATTCAGATAAACAGTAGAACCTGTTCTCCCAAAGGCTGGGGGAGCCTGCCACTCAACAGCAGGGAACTGGGAACCGATGTGACTGCTGGTACCAGGAGGAGCATGTTCACCTGCTGGAAGACGTGCAGGAGAGATGCTGCATGTGGCTGTTGTGCTGGTGCCACCACCCCTCCTCCAGGGCCATGGCTTCCCTTCCGAACCCTAAAGCTGTGAGATCCACTGTTGGTGCCCAGGCTTGGCCCATGAAGGGAGCAAGCAGGAAGGAGGGAATACAGCACTGGGAAATTACTCTGAGAGGCTGGGGTCCTGGTGAGGTCACCAGACTCCTGTGATGGGGACAGCATTCTCATTTCAGTGCCACAGGGTGGCACCTAGCCTGTCAGCTGCAGCAGAGGCGGAGGACACAGCATGGACATCTGACAGAAGGGCATGATCTCCACATCCCTCTGCAGACAATTTCATGACCCAGGGGACATCCTGGTTGCTGAGTTGTCCCGGGCAAGGAACAAGGACAAGGGCAGGCTGGTGTCTGCACACTGCCACTGCCACCCTTGGAACACGCTGGCGAGCATGACAAGGTTTGCTTTGCATTAACAATGACTGTCATGATAATTGCAAGTTGGAGCCCTTGTAAGGCTGATGTCCTACAGCTCTGAGCCTTGGAAAGGTGTGTCACGGCAATTTTCATCTCAAACATGACCTGGGAGGGGTGGGATCTGAACGACTCCGCTCTCAGCACTGGGTCAGGGCCTCGCACACAGAGGGATGGAAAGTAAAGGCTGCCATGACTCACAGAGCTCAACGTGACAGTGCTTTTTGTGATGGATGAGAGACAGAGAGGGGAAAAATCTTGCAGGAAGCCTGAGACATGCAAGGATGACCTCAACACACTGCTTCCCATACCTCGGAGTATCTCCATCCATCCAAAAGCTCTACCAACACGGAAACCCCTGCATCCCCACTTAAATCTCCTGCTAATTTGTATATTGGCTAGTGCACAGGCCAAAAGGCCCAGCATTCCAAGACCCTGCCTCATGCTCCTCCCCAGCATCCACCGCTAGTCAGCAAAGACGTGGATAGACTAGAAAGGGTCCAAAGAAGGGCTGCAATGATGGGCAAAGAACTGGAAGCCCTGCCGTATGAAGAAAGGCTGAGAAAGCCATGGATGTTCATCACTGCGAAGAGAAGGCTCGGGGAGGACCTTGTCCTCATGTCCCAGTACCGAAAGGGTGGCTGCCAAGGAGACAGTTACTCCCTTTTTACAAGGAGTCCTATGAAAAAGACAAGGGTGGATGAGTCTAAGTTACTCCTGGGGACATTCTGACTGGTATCCAGAAGAAAATTCTTCACCATTAGGGCAATTAACCACTGGAATCATCTCCCAGGGGAAGGGGTCAGTGGCCCCACACTGGACAGTTTCAAGACCCAGCTGGACATGCTGCTGGGACAGCTGATTTCAACTATATTTTTAGCTTAATAGGTTGGATGAGATGATCCTTGAGGACCTTTCCAACCTCAAGTCTATGACTCTATCACCTTGACCCTTACCTTGCTCCCCTGCCACCTGCTTGCCCTGTGTGCGGAGGGCTGCAGGCAGACTCTGGGAGCCCTCACTGGGGGTTCTGGGCAGTGCTGCAGCTGGCTCTGTGAGAGTCAGAGCACATTCCTGGGTTTCTCGAGCTGGGTACCACTCCAATGTACATTTCCTTTTAGAGAAGCATGCAATTGCTGTTGTACTCGAGCCACAAGAGAGAGAAGCACAGCAGAGACCCATTGGGAAGCTGGTCTGAACATTTCCATTACCTTTTATAACACTGAAAAGCTAATTAAAAGAACCAAACAAATGAAAAGATGACTCAGTTTATAAGGGACATGGAGCTGGGGATAGAGGAGGGTTTTGCTGGGGTGCTGAGCTCTCTTTAAGTCTGGAGGTGCTCCTGCGGTTTCCAAAGGCAGTTATAATCCAGCTGGTGTCTGCCCAGTGGGATGGAGATGTACTGCGGTGTAGATCACAGCAAGCAGGCCTTGCTGGGACTGTGAATGGGTAAGAATTAGGGAGAGAGTCTGAAGCACTGTGCATGTCTGGCTTGTTCTGTGTGTAGGAAAAGCGTGACATAAAATGTGCTCCAAGAGGGGCAGAATACAGACATCAGGAGGGATTAATAAGCAGTTTTTGCTTCTAGTGGTGGACAGAGAGAGACCAGACTTGCACAGAGGGCATGGGGTAAGCAGAAGAGATGAGGTGTCTTAGAGAGGAGACGTGAGGGTCACCCTTGCCCAGCAGTTGAGGGATGGCTTTCATTTCCCTCTCTTCCACAGGCTCAGCCTTCCTGGGCATCCTTCCCTCCAAATAAGTAACAGGACAGCAATGCTGCTTCATGAGAGGGGAACATCTGTGGGTGCCTATGCAGCAGGGGTGTCCAGACCTACTGCCCTGCTCAGTGCCTTCCCAGCTAAACGTCTCCCTACTTCATCCCTTCAAGCAGCAGCAGCCAAGGGCAGGGATGGTGGTACCCCTGCCGGTTCTGGTCTAGACACAACCATCAGGGCTGCTGGACCAATCCCAGTCCCCCCGCCACAACCCACCTCTTGTCTTTTTTCAGCTGGAGATGCATGGGAAAGGACCAGGCTTTCACAGAAGGAATTAAAGTGGTTTCACTAACAGCCCAAATCTCTGGTGGTCTTGTTAATGGAGGAGGACAGAGGGGAAGGGGCTGTGCTCCTCCTCGGGGAGGTGTTTTGCACATGGAGAAATTAGCTGGAAGCAGCCTGAAGAGACACCGGTGGAAACAGATCCCACAATCAGTGTGGAGACTCCACGGAGACTCCAGTGGCTGCTGTAGCTACCTGAGCAGAAGGGAAGAAAGGAAAAAGCACAGCAGTTGGGGAAGATGAAAGCACCAGAAATATGACTGAGTTAATTAAACTGTACCCCACCACTGGGAGTGACAGAGATGACTGTCTGCCTCTTCCCTCCTCTCCTCCCAGTGTCTCCCAACCAGGACTCTCAGCCCTATTGCAGAGTTCCCTAATGGTCCTCCTGCATCCTCCCAGTCAATCTGAGGCCTTCTTGGGGTCATCCGTGAGATGGGCAATGTAGAGACCACCAGTGTGGGATGTGGTTCCTACCACACTTCTTCATCTGCCTGGGAGGATGCAGGCCCTCGCAGAGACAAAGCTGCAAGCAGTGCCCATTAGAGGGGTGGGACTGCAACCAGTGCTAGTGGGGCAGAAATGCTTCAGTTCTCCCCATCTGTCCTCTGGCTGCTGCTGAAAAAAGAGACACAGGGGAATAAAAGAAGAATGAAGAATGAGTCCTTCACCTCACTTGGTAGCACAGTCAGTGTTTCCCCCCCAATCCAGCGAGGAATTAGCTAATTATTTAAGACGGGATAAATTTTCTCTTCCTGGCCAAAACAATCTTTTAAAAAGCATTGAGCAGTGCATCTCTTCACCTAGCATATCCTTTCTCCTGTGCTCCTCAAAACCAGCCTGCAGGCACAGTCTGTGGCAATGCCATCTCTCCTGGGACTGCTGGAAGAGGATTTTTGCAGAGAGCAGCTAATTAAGAGCCATCACTCAGCTGCTGTAAAACGGGGAGGCTCATTGTGTTTCCTCTCCTCAGGGATGCTCCCTCTTCCATGGCTTTCAACAGTCACAAGTGAAGGAATGCATTGCTGGGGCTAAGCTGGCCCCACCAGGCAGGAGGACACGTGGTGCTGAGTGGGGCCAGGGCACTAGGTGGGGACAAGGCAGGTGCTGTCCCCCATGTCTGCTGTGAAGCCCTGGAGCTTGCTGCAGTGCCTCAGGAGGGGTTGGTCTGTAAGGATGATGTAACTGAGGCAGTAGCACCACCATCCACTGCTGCTCTGCCCCCTGAGGTGCCAAGGGACTGGCTACACAGCCCTCCTCCCACTCAACGTCCCCAGGCATAGAGACAGTTGGGGATGTCCTGCTCCTCTGAGCTAACCTTGGTTTTGCTGTAGCTCAGAGCCCAGGTGAACAGCAG
This sequence comes from Upupa epops, assembly GCA_013397515.1. NCBI lineage: Eukaryota > Metazoa > Chordata > Aves > Bucerotiformes > Upupidae > Upupa > Upupa epops. The sequence goes on along the minus strand of VZRI01004992.1, from coordinate 93,516 downwards.
CTGCCCTTTAGAGTAAGGACAGTTGGAATAACCTCCCAAGGGAAGGGACACTCCAGGGACTTTGGAGACAAAAGGCTCCACGAAGGAAAGGAGCTGGTGCTGCCTCTCCAGGTGTGTCAGAGAGTGGGACAACATGGGGACAGCAGTTAAGAGCCCCTCTTCTCCTCTCATCCCGCTTTACATAGACAGGATTTCCCCCACCTCCTTTTCTGAGCAAGCACAGCAGCCACCGGGGCCTTTGGGAAGCAGTTCCCATGGCTGAGCTCCACTGTTGTTTCAAGCCCGCTGCTTCAGTCTCACTCCAGGTGAGCTATCACAAGAGCAGAGCAGAGGGGAAGAAGCACCTCCCTTGATCTGCTGGTGATGCCAACCAGACCATCAGGATACTGATAGTCTTTTGGACTGCACTCACACGTTGCCAACTAATATTGAGCTTGTCTACTGACACATGCCCAAGTCCCTCTCCTCAGGACTGCTCTCGATTCATTCCGAATCACTGAATAACTTTGGTTAGGAAAGACCTTCAAGAGCCTCAAGTCCAAAGTTCAACCCAGCACTACCAAGCCATCACTAACCCATCTCTCTAAGCACCGTATCTGTCAGATTCACCACCAGAAAGAGGCATCCAACACACAGAGACAACCTATTTTCTGCTTTCCCAGTAGCAGCTTTCTCAGTCCTGAGTAAAACCCAGCTAGTAATTCTAGGATTCTACAAAAAGACAACAGACAACCTTTTGTGAAGTCTACAGAGCTGCAAAAGGCTCCTTACATCTCTGCTGACTTCTTTGTCATCGCTCGCGAGGAGCTTTCAAACAACTAGCCTAAGCCTACTTTCCCCTTTCCTCTTCTGAACTTGAGCTCTCTTTTTATCATCCTCACCCCAAAATACCACTGGGATCAGCACAGTGTTCCTCTACCCATGAATAATCCCACTTACAGCTCCCTCACTCCTTTTTTTGTTCATATTTATCACGTTGCTTTTGCCAGGCTTCTTTAACACTCACAGTGCTTGACACCCTCTGAACAGTAAGAGTCCCACCTGCAGTCTTTCCAGTACAGACACCCTCTGAACAGTAAGAGTCCCACCTTACAGTCCACCTGCAGTCTTTCCAGTACAGACACCCTCTGAACAGTAAGAGTCCCACCTTACAGTCCACCTGCAGTCTTTCCTGTACAGACACCCTCTGAACAGTAAGAGTCCCACCTTACAGTCCACCTGCAGTCTTTCCACCACCCCTCCTTACTCCAGTGCAAGTCACCTTTCATGTGTGACTGAAGGAGTAAGTCAGAATTCCCAGTACTACCGAGCATCCACCCTGTCGTGACCATGATGTCAGTTACTGTCAAGAGTACACACCACACTCTGGCCAGGTTCTCTCACACACTACACCCAAGGACAACTCCATGTTTTGTTGTTGTTAGAAATGCCCTGGCTTTTGATTTAACAGATTGTTACAACCTTCAAATCAACAGCACTGAGCAGATCTCGAGATAAGTTGCATCTCAGTATTAATGAGATTCTCTCTACCGGACTCTCATTGTCACAGCGCTGCTGGTCCTCAGTTGCCAGCAAGAAATACATGGGCTGAAGCCAGCTCCAGCCTGTTCCTATTCTTAAAGTCCTGGTTCACTGCTTGGTTTAGGGTTTGTTTTGTTAGGTTGACAAGTGTATGTGCTTCCCCAGTGCTGGTCTGGCTGACTCAGGAAGATGTGTGTTTGCACCCTTTTCACAGTATCACAGTAAAGATGAGGCTGGAAAAGACAAAGATCATCCAGTCCAACCCAAAACCAACCCAGTAACCCTAACATCTGCCATCTAGCTCATGCCACTCAGCACTTCATCCAGCCTGACCCTGAACACCTCCAGAGACAGCAACTCGACCACCTCCGTGGGCAGCCCGTTCCAAACCCGGATCACTCTGTCAGTGAAAACCTTCTCCTAATGTCAAGTCCAAACCTCCCCCAATGGAGCTTAAGACTGTGACCCCTTGTGCTGTCTCCAGTGTCCAGGGAGAAAAGACTGACCCTGCCTGACTCCAACCCCCTTTTAGGTAGTTACAGACAGCAATAAGGTCACCCCTGAGCCTCCTCCAGGCTAAACAGACCCAGCTCCATCAGCCTCTCCTCGTAGGGCTCACTTTTGATTGACTCAAGGGTGCAAACGCACACAGACAGTTGATTGTCTTAACTGTTGCAGCTCAGCGATCAGCCCTCACAACCACTTTCCTAGAACACAGGTCCCTGTTGTGTTAAGTTCACACTTCTCAAATAACTGTGCTCAGTCGCTCCTAACGCTCATCTCCGAGCTCGGTATTGGGTCTGCCTGACAAGGTTTGGAAGTTTCAGGGGTGACGAAGCCACTAGAAGCTTCCCTCTGTGTCCAACAGAGCCCATGCCAGCCAAGTAACTCCAAGAGGGCCTTGCTGCTGGCCCTGGCCAAGTCAGTCACCGATGGTGGTACTGCCTTTGGGCTAAGACATTTAACAAAGGGGAAACCACTGCATCTATTGCAGCTGGAAGACAGCTGTCTTCCAGAGAAAAGAAAACAGCTCTGCAGACACTATGGTCAGGGAAGGAGGGGGAAGCTTCAGAGCAGAGAGGCCTCTGCAGCTCTGAAAGGTCACAACAGCAGAGCAGATACATGTCTGCAGCCTGTGGAGGACCCCACTGCAGAGCAGGTGGATGCCCAAAGGAGGCTGTGGCCCTGTGGAGGCCCACACTGCAGCAGGTGTGCCTGCAGCTGTGATCCTGGGGAGTGAACACTGGAGCAGGTTTTCTGGCAGGATAATACAGGTTTAGTTGGATTTAGGTTGGACTGAATGATCTTCAAGGTCTTTTCCAACCTTATCATTACTGTGATACTGTGATACTGTGAGAGGGGAGGCGAGGCAAAGCCAGGGTGTGGCTCTGGTGCCTATGACATCACAAAGGATGAAGAGCTACGAAGGCACCAGCAGGCAACACTCGCTCATAACCGCCTTGGCACCGTGGAGAGTGCACACCTGGACGGGGGTTGCTACGGGAACTCACATCCACAGGGAGGAGGGTCTGACCTCACAACAGAAACATGGTGGTCGGGCGGATGTTATTGACCTTGGTAGGTCTCTCGTCCCGTGAACTCCCGGCGGCCATAGATCTGCTGTCGATATTCCACGTACGTTTGCTGATCATCAGCCTGTTGCCACTGGGAGTTACGTGTCACTTGATTGTAGCGGTGTTCCAATGCCTGCAGCACTACACGAGAGCTCTGCTCGGGAGGCCGACCAGAACAAAGAGGAGGCACGAGAAACTGCGAGGTGAGCCAGGAGGTGGTAGGAAGCATGACATCTCCATAAGCCTTAAGGAGAAAGTGAAGGCACAGGAGCAGGACCAAGATAAACTGTTTCATACGGACCGGTTTCTGAACAAGTACGTCAAGTGGCCAAAGCAAAACTACCCGGGAACATTCACCATGGTGGAACACGTGGTGAACGACCTCCTTTGTGCCTGCCGAATTCTCTGCTTAAGAAGGCTCATGCCAATGCCTCAACCAGCTCGTGGGCTATACGGCTTGCAAGACGGGCTTTACTTTGCATTTCACATGCTTGTGCCCCTGAAGACACCCCCAGGGCACTCCTTCCACCTCGAGCAGGGACCCAAAAGGAAGGTGCCAGAGAAGAATTCCTGCGTTCTGGTTAAATCGGTGTGCACGTGCGCAAGAGAGGAGCGGATGGAGGATGTGCTCTGCTTCCTTCACCATTCTGAGGAGGAGATAAAGAGCAGGCAGCAAGCCAGCCTCCTAGAAACCCTCTGCACCACAAGTTCACACCTCGACGTGGAGAAAACCACCTACTGGTTCCAGCAGCTAGTGAACGAAGTCTGGGCCACCTTGCCTTGGAAAGACACGTTCAAGCTAACAGTGCTGCCCTGCAGCTGCCTATGCAAGCTCAAGCTCACCTGCACCTCAAAGAAATCCTACATCATTGAGCTGAAGCTGGCAGTGCAGCAAGGTGACTCAAGTGAACTCGTGTGCCTGACTTAGGAAGAGAACTACCAGCCGGGCCGCGGCGACTCTGGGCTGAAACCGCAGGTGGACTACAGTGCCCAGTTGTGGGCCCCTCAGCTCAAGAAGGACACAGAACTGCTTGAGAGAATCCAGCGCAGAGCCACAAAGATGATGAAAGGAGGGAAGCATCTCCCTGATGAGGAAAGGCTGAGGGAGCTGGGTCTCTTCAGCTTGGACAAAAGAGGACTGAGCGGTGACCTCATTAATGTTGATCGATATGGAAAGGGCAGGTGTCAGGAGGAAGGAGCCAGGCTCTGCTCAGTGGCACCCAGTGCTAGGACAAAGGGGTCCGGGAAGGCTGGACTTTGTTCAAGAAGGAGCTCTTAAAGGCACAGGAGCAGTCTGACTGAACGGGGAGCTTGTGCTGCAACTTAGGACAAACAGGAGAGTCTGTGAGCTTTGCAAGAAGGGGCAGGGTACTCAAGAAGAGTACAGAGATTTACTTAGGTCATGTAGAAAGAACATTAGGGGAGGCAAAAGCTCAGCTAGAAATCAGCCTGGCCATCACTGCAAGAGAAAATAAAAAGTGTTTTTACAAATATGTTAACAACAAAAGAACCAGGGAGTGTGTCCATCCTTTACTGAACATGAGGGCGAACGCTGTTATCAAGGATGAGGAATCATAGAATCATCAGGGATCGGAAGGGACCTCGAAAGATCATCCAGTGCAATCCCCCTGCCACAGCAGGACACCCAGACCAAGTCACAGAACAGAACATTTTGGATTGGAAGTGACCTGGAAGGATCATCCAGTCCAATCCCCCTGCCACAGCAGGATCACCCAGACCAAGTCCAGACGGGTTCAGATGTCTCCAGAGAAGGAGACCCCACAAACCCCCCAGGCAGCCCAGCCTGCAATAAACAAACCTGCTCCTAACTCTTTGTGAGTTGGGATTTTATTTCTGCACGTCACTTCCTCCTCTGCCTCTACAGTCCCGCACAGGTCAGCTCACAGCAACAAGTCCTAACAGAAAGGTCACACTCTCTTTTCCTCCTTAACAGATAAAACTCAGATTTCATTCTTAGATTTACAAACCCCCCTCAATTTCTATCATGCTTCCATTCTTTCATTACTGATAAGCTTTCCTGGTTATTCCTTCAGCAAATAACTTTAAAGTTTGATGCCTTCAGTTATTTTGAAAACACACATGGAAATATATCACAGGAAAACAAATTCTTGGAAGAACTGACATTTTATGCACAGAATAAATGTCTGTTTATATTGTTGGGACAGTCAAAACACAGGGCAGCTCATGCTACAGGCAAAGAACAACCAGCACCAGTAGTGTTCTGAAAACACCTGCTGCAAGCAGTACCCAGTGTACAAGTCTCAGAGGCACAGTCTCAGAAGCAGCCCCTTCCTTTAAAGCTGCATAACATTAGCTCTGGTTTTCTTGCTTTCTATACCTCAGGCTATTTTCCCAAGCCTTAAAGTGTGGTCCTCTACAGTGTTCATATGCGTTCAGTACGTGTGAGGCTAAGCTCTACCAAGACCACCACTAAACCATGTTGTTAAGCTCCAGATCTACATGACTTTTAAACAGATCATGTAACGGGCCATTTTCTCTTGTTCCTATCACTCGTCGCTTGTGAGAAGAGACCCACTCCTATCGCTACAACTTCCTTCGTGCATCACAACTAGAGCGCTTTGGTCTTTCCAGAAAGACCCATCTCGTAGGGTGTTAAGTGTTAGTGTGCAAGAGAGGCAACATAAACACCAGGAACGCCTTCTGAGCACATTCACAGGTGTTAATATCACTTTTATAGATACAGAAATTGCAGCAGCTGGTTCTTGTCAGCTTTCAGATGTATCATGAGCTTCTTGCTTTGATGTGGACTAAACCTGAACACCTCAGGAATGCCTCATGGGGAAGAACTCTCGCTTTCTTCCAGGTTTCTAGAATGGATGAGGCAGTTTCTCACTTCTAAAGCAAGAGCTGCTGTTAGCAGAAAATGTCTTCTTCCCTCGCCCATTAGATCAGGATTCTTCAGTAAAAATAAGGGTTAAGTCTTCCTAGTCTGAAGTTGCACAGTGAGAAGATGCTGCACCTGAGGGAGCAGCTGAAACGTGACCACTTCACGTGTGCCCACAGGAGGACACCTGAGGCCGGGGATAACCAACGGCCCGCCAGACGCTGCCCCGGTACCGCCTCAGGGAGCGGCCAGCGGGGCCTAAAACGAGAGGACCCAGGGGCTTCCTAGAGCCAACACCGAGCCCCTCCAGGGCCCGCTACTGCCCACACCGCACCCCAACAGCCGCTCCACAGACCTCGGAGGGTAGACAGGCCGGCGACAGGGGCTGGGCAAATGCCCCCAGCTGCCACAGCCGCCTCCCCGGCGCTGCTCACCTGGGCCCCGCCGGAACCGCGCCGGCCGCGCTTGGCCCTCGCCGCGCTCTGTAGTGACGCTGACTCCCGTGGCCAGGCGGGGCTTCCGCTGCGGCGCCCAGGCAGGATGGTGAGAGCCGTCCGGTCCCGGCCCGGTCCGGTCCAGGGCTCCTACAGCAGGGCCTTGCGTGGGGGAGGCGGGTTGTGGGCCGGGAATAGGAGGGGAGGGGGCCGTAGCTCGTGCCGTGCCGGGGGAGAGGGGCCCGAGTCGCTCGAGCTTTCTCATCGCCATCGCCTGGGGTTTTGCGGAGTCACCGCTGGGCCTCGGGGTCGCAACAGATCAGGGCAGCGGGGCCGATCGCGTTGAGGCTGGGCTGGGCCGAGCTGAGCTCCGGGGCCGGGTCGTGGCTCGGCGCTGCCGGAGCTAAGCGGCTCTGTAGCCGCGGGTGTGCGTGGCCCCGGCAGCCGGGAGGTCTTCGCGGGCCCGGGCGTTGCCCTGGAGAGGCCGATACCTTGCGGAGAACAGAGCAGGATTCTGCAGGCAGCAAGGCAGCGTTGTGTGGCTTGAGGGAGAGGGCAGGTCAGTGAGCTGACAGGAGAGCAGTCCCTCTACTCTGTACACCGCACTCGGTGGTGCCTGTTCATTTACACCAGCGAGGAATGACCTGAAACTTCCACGTAGCAAGAGAGCACAGTGCCGTACGAGTGCAAAATACACCCGTGGGCGATTCCTTCCCTGCCTCATAAGCCCACACTTCTGTTTGTTTACTGACATGATAACTAATTGGAATGTGTTAGTACTTAGTTTGGATGGGAGAATACCAACTGTGACGTTTGTCTACTTGGAACTGACATAAAACTCAAGATTCTAAATAGTGGCCTTATATTTGGCTGTTGTTTTGTTTTTCTCTTTAGGGTCAAAGTCAGAGTGGTGGACACGGCCCTGGTGGTGGCAAGAAGGATGATAAGGTACCTCAAAAATAAATGCTTTCACGTACAGGGTGGACTGCAGGTGTGCTGCTGCAGATGTGTGGAACTGCAGGAAACGATGTTCTTGCTAGCTTTGATGAAGTGGCTCTTCTGGATACACATGGGAGAAAGGCTGCTCTTCAAACACAGAAAAGGGGCCTTAACTGCAAAGGAACATAGAATAATTTGATGCCAGTAACTTACTTGTTAAAAGAATAAAACTAAGTCTGGGTTAGGAAACGCTAGTAGCCTTCACACTGACACTTAGGTGGTTTTGATTTGAAAATAACATCATACTGGCATCTGTGTGAGTTGTGTACATCCTGTCGCGGACCATTGGAGGCCTTTCTGGTTTCCTCTGGAGATGGACGTGTAGTGTAAGTCTGAGCTGGCAAACTGAATGTACGTTGCCTGTTCATTAAAATAGAGATGCTCAGATTCAGTATTTTCGTTATCCTATCGTGGATGAGTTTTGTTTGTGATGTACTTCAGGCATTAGCTTATTGTGTTCTGTATTCACTGAAAATCGGCAGAAATCTAAATGTAAAAGATGCGTGTAAAACAAGCAGAAGACTTCTTCAACTTTATTAAAAAATTGAAAATAGTATTGGGGGGGGCTTCTTATGCAGCTGTTTGGCTTAAGTTGAACTCTCAGCCAGTCTGCATCTAAACGTCTGTATTTACTTTTTATTGTTAATATCCTGCTGAATTTTTTAATTGGATTTCTTCTGATGATCAAGGATAAGAAGAAGAAATACGAACCTCCAGTTCCAACCAGAGTGGGGAAAAAGAAGAAGAAAACAAAGGGGCCAGATGCTGCCAGCAAACTCCCCCTGGGTAGGTGTTCTGCCTGCCCAGCAGTCCTGTGGACCCTCTGCATTTTGGGAAGAGCAGAGCTGTCCTTTCCGTTGGACCTGGCTGTGTGAAGTTCATAGATGATTAAACAGAAAGCCAAATGCAATTTTGTTCCTAATTAATGTAAAAAGACAAAACACTACTATTGTTTTGTAAGACAAGATGCAGTGAAATTCCAGGTAATAGAGAGGCAAACTGAAAGAAGGAGAAATGCACTGGATCTTTAAATAGATCTTCTGCCTACTGTGACAGTGGGGCAAGTACAGTAGTGAGTGATGCTCACATAGAAGTCAGAAAATGAAGCAGAGTTTCTAGTGTATTAGTGAGTAATTGGTACCATGTCCAGCTTTGGTCTGAAATACTGTGATTCCACTTTGATTACAGTGACTCCTCACACACAGTGCAGGCTCAAGTTGTTGAAATTGGAGAGGATTAAAGATTACCTCTTAATGGAGGAAGAATTCATCCGAAATCAAGAACAGATGAAACCCTTGGAAGAAAAACAAGAGGTGAGGTTTGAGTGAGCCATTACTTCTAATATTACAGTAAGTGCAGTAACACAAACTACTTCACACTAAGGCAGTGGAAATTGAGGTGCCATGAACGTATAAGTCAATGAAAACATATTGCAATTCTTGGTTAAATCTCAATTCCTGTCCAGAAAACAGTAGGGGTTTTTCTAGTTGTTTAGTGGTTACTATGGGTGAGGCTGCAGTGGTTTTTTCATTCTTGGTGTTCTTTCAAAGTGCAGTTCCCAGATACCCACAAGATTCTTTCTGTTGATGGATATGCCATCCATGTAATAGTGTTCCTAAGATACAACTAAAGTACTAAGGGGGTTTGTTCCTGGCCTGTGCTTCTGTGCCTTTCAGAGCTGAAAAACAGCAGCCACAACTGGTTGTGTTTGATGCGAACTGCTGAGGCGATATGGTATGACAATGTCTTTGCTTGGATTACTGACTTGTTTCCTGGATTCTTCTTGACAACAGGAAGAAAGATCAAAGGTGGATGATCTGAGGGGAACACCGATGTCTGTGGGTACCTTGGAGGAGATCATTGATGACAACCATGCTATAGTGTCCACATCAGTGGGATCAGAACACTATGTCAGTATTTTGTCTTTCGTGGACAAGGACCTGCTAGAGCCAGGCTGCTCTGTGTTGCTGAATCACAAGGTGAGTTGTCCTCATAAAGTGAGGCACAAGTTCTTGTGCTGTTTGTAAATGGCCTGGCTTTCTGAGAGCTAATGCTGTTTATTTCACACATCTGAATAGATGGGTATTTGGTTTAGGCTTGAATTAGTATCAGTGCTGCTTTCTTTGACAACGCTTAATGCTTGAATTAGGTTCATGCCGTGATAGGAGTCCTGATGGATGACACAGACCCTTTAGTTACTGTGATGAAAGTGGAAAAAGCTCCTCAAGAAACGTACGCTGACATCGGTGGCCTTGACAACCAGATTCAAGAGATCAAGGTATTCTGTTGCACTAATTTACTCTGTTAAGTCAGGCAGTGATGTAGCTATTGTGCTGGGAGCTCAAAAGGTTAACAGCTGAAACAACTGCTGTTGAAGGAGCGTTCTTTCGTTATAGTGTTAGGTAAACTCCTGGACCTAAATCTCTTGTGGGCAGCGTTCCCATTCACAAGGTTACACAGAGGAACCTTTTACAGCCACCATGGAAACTGTAGAGTCATGAGCTTATGAAAATCTCTGCTATAGCTCACTGTCTTGCAACGTGTAAAGTTAATTGACTGTTGCAGGGTGAGAGTTAAATTGTAAGAAGTGCAGACATTGTTCTGAGTGTCTGATGCTGTGCAGTCTAAGGATTTAATTGGTAGGGTTTTTTAATGGTTTATTGGTTGGTTGGTTTGGTGTTTTTTCCCTACTAGCAGAGCTCTACATGAACCCTGGTTAAACTCAACCCTTTTGCTGTGGTAGGTGTCCAGAATCACAGATGCTCTTAAATGATTGATCTGTAGTATTTGGTAACTCATAGTGGAAGATCTCCCTCCGTAGAGGGTCCTCCCAACCCAAGGTCTTCCATGAGTGCTTGGGAGCCTTGAACTCCAGTTCGCCACAATGCCTTTAGGTTGGAGGAGGGGGAACGCTGGCTGCTTCTCTTACATATGTGAAGTGGGAATAGGAAGACCTGCTTAGATGGAGTAGTTGTCTGCTTTACAATTGGAGGCAACAGAGCACCAGTTTTCCAGGTCTCTCTTGAAATAATTTCAGTTCCTTTTGCCCTCATTATGCTTCTGTTAATGCTGTTCTCGAGATTCTTGCGGCAGTTCAGTGGAGAGCACTCGCTCTTTATAAACGTAAACAGATTTGTGAGTGTTGTTTTGCAGGAGTCTGTGGAACTGCCTCTCACTCATCCTGAATATTACGAAGAGATGGGCATAAAGCCACCCAAAGGAGTCATTCTGTATGGCCCACCTGGCACAGGTATTGCACAGTTCAGTATCTGTTCTGCAGTAAATGTCCACCTAACACAAAACAAATGGCATTTCCTTAGTGATGAAGCAATACCAACTTGTCTCAGGTGTCCTTACTGTTTTGTTGAAGTACATTTGTAGTTCTGTTTTCCCCGTCTGCGAACTAATTACAGGCTTTCTTTCCAACTAAAACCAGGTAAAACTTTACTAGCCAAAGCAGTGGCAAACCAGACCTCGGCAACCTTCTTGAGAGTGGTTGGTTCGGAACTTATACAGAAGTACTTGGGTGACGGCCCAAAGCTCGTGCGGGAGCTGTTCCGTGTGGCTGAAGAACACGCTCCGTCAATTGTCTTCATTGATGAAATCGATGCCATTGGCACAAAGAGGTACAGTGTTCCAGCCTCTGCGACACACGCAGCTGCTGCTGAAGGTTTACGGAGAACAGCCCACGTGTAATGACATTGATGCTTAGTGTCTTAGCTCTGCCACCGTTGCAGGGTGCTGCTTTGGACATGCAGGGATTTTTAACAAATCAACTTCTTTGAAACTAAAATTGCCACAGAAATTTTGTATGACATAGAAACAACCAGAGTCTTTGCCTTTGTTCTCTTGCCGCGTGGTAGCATCTCTGCGGAAGTGTGTTCAACAGGAAGAGAGGCTTAAGTTCAAGGGTAATCCTCCTCCAAGTGCACATGCAGTGTCCTGACTCAGATTATTTTGTGTCAGTTAGATAAACAGTCGTTTGCTCAGGTAATTCAACAGTAAAGCAGTGCGGTTAATACCGAGTGTTTGTTGTTGGCCTAGAGGTGGATTCTCTTGCTGGGCTATTACATGGGATGTAACAGAATGCGATGTCTGGGAGACGCAGAGCTTGTGCCACGCTAACCTATTGTTCAGCCTGTACCCGAGTTCTCTTACTTTGAACATTCCATAGGCTGTTTAGAACTGTCCCAGTTGAAACAATCTGTAGAGAAGGTGCTTGTACATACAGCTACACAGTTCCTAGAGTGGAGCCTCCAGTGTAAGGCAGGTTGTGCCCCATATACTCTAGCCTATGTAGTAAAGATTGGACTGATGGTGGAAGTGCATAATGCACAGAAATCTCCCTCAGTGTTTTGTGGCTTCAGACCTTTCCTGGACTGTGGGCAAGCTGCTTTGGATGCAGATAATCTAGTTTTGACATCAGCAAAATGACGCAGCTGAGCTGCAAAGCAGAGAAACGCTGGTACCTGTGCTTTGGGAAGAGCAGAACTGAAGCAGGATGCACAACAGTAAGGCACATCGACAGGGTGTACAGCTGGGACTGAATGCACGAGGGAAAACAAATGGAAAAACCAAGTGAGCAGCTGTATGAAGCGGATTTAGAATTAAGGAGTTTTTGGGGTTTATGTTAGTTTTGTTTGGGGCAGGGGGGAAGCTATTTCCAAGTATGTACAAACATGAAGAAAGGACAGATTTCCTTCACATGATTGCAGTTGCTTTCCTCAGTTACAAGAACAGTTCAGTGTTCCTTTACTTCCCTAGACATCACAATGATTCACAGAACCTGCTTTGTTTTCTAAAGGTGAAGATTAAACTTAAAAATAAGGTCTGTTACAGGTGTTTAAAATAAGACCCAACCACATGCTATTGTTTGCATGTTCCTGGCAGTTCTGTAAAGTGTGTTCTTAAATTTGCAGTTCTTTTTTTGTCTTGTTTTCTTCAAGGTATGACTCAAATTCAGGTGGTGAGAGAGAGATCCAGCGTACAATGCTGGAACTGCTGAACCAGCTGGATGGCTTTGACTCTCGGGGTGACGTTAAGGTTATCATGGCTACAAACAGAATAGAAACACTGGACCCAGCTTTAATTAGACCAGGTAAGGGACTTTCCACCATGTGTGCTCGCGTTGCTCTCCTTGAGAAAAGACTTTGTCAGAACTTGTGAAGCATGGGTTGGTATAAGGAGTGCAAGTTACTGGTTTGTCTTCGTTCACCTTCTCACCCGGGTTGGTGTCTGTGTTAAAACTGGAACCCATTCACAAGCTTCTGAAGAGGAGAAATGTGTTGATTGCTCCTACGTTTCATCACGGGAGGTTTAGACTTGATATTAGGAAGAGGTCTTTTTCAGTAAAAGTGATCTGGTTTTGGAACGGGCTGCCCGTGGAGATGGTCGGGTCACTGTCTCTGGAGGTGTTCAAGGTCAGGCTGGATGAGGTGCTGAGTGGCATGAGCTAGATGTCAGATGCTAGGGTCACTTGGTTGGTTTTAGGTTGGACTGGATGATCTTGAAGGTCTTTTCCAGCCTCATCTTTACTGTGAGACTGAATATTTTTCCTTTGTATTACGATGTCTGTTTTAACTAATTGTTAATTACTCTCTATATATACGTGAGGGTTGGCTGTCAAGAACAGAGAGTCTCTTTCGCTTCTGCCCTGTGATAGGACAAGAGGCAGTGGTTGTAAATTGGCGCACAAGAAGTTCCACCTCAGCGTGAGGGAAGAGTTCTTCCTGTATGTGTAAGCAGTGGAACGGGCTGCCCAGGGAGGTTGTGGAGACTTTAGAGACCCATTTAGATGCGCTTCTGTGTAACCTGTCTTTAGGTTTTATGATCCTGCTCGAGCATGGGGTTGGACTCAATGACCTCTGGATGCCCCTTGCAACACCTAATGATCTGTGTATCTGCGTGAAGGCAAGCTGTAGTAATTTGCTTTGGTAATTGGGCAGTAAAGCAGTGTACTTACTTACTACAGAATATTTAGTGTTGGCCTAGAGTTGGCTTCTGTTCCTGAACAGGACTGAACGGACCCGAGGAGTTTAAAAGAACAAACTCCCCAGTATGAAGTTGCTGAGGTGTGTTTGTGGTGTTTCAAAGAACATTTGGTTTTGTCACCATCTTAGCCTTACACCCCAATCCAAACAATGCTGTTACAGTAATTGTTCCCTGTATTAAAAGACAAAGCAAGATGATCTACAGTTTGCTGCTGAGAAACTTCTGACACCTGTCAAGTGTCAAGGATGTAGGCAATCCAGGGCAGTTCTAGCTGGTGATTTAGCATTGGGAATAACAGGCTGGAATATCGTGTGGTGCAGTCAGCCCTTGGAGATGGAGGAATATTGAAAATTTATACTGTTTAAATTGGATTTTAATTTTAAAAAGAATCCTTTTACTAATTACTAATGGAGTTTGGAACAGTGAGCACCAGATCATCCAAAATCTCTACTGACACAAGGGAAATTTGGTATGCATTTGGCAACAGAACCTCCCTCCTTCCGCCTGGTAGTTGTTTTGGAGGTTTTATGTGATTGATTTGGACCTTTCTTTCAGGAGAGTGGTGACATAGGGCAGAATAGTTCTTCACCACAGCCATTTGTCTCTCTGTGTGTGTGTGTTTGCAGCAGAAGATTCAGAGCTGAACTGTAACCTCAAGAGTGGAATAAAACTTCTTACAAGAACATAAACATTCCATTGATGCTTTCTGTGCTATGACATGTCAGGGGTGGCTTTATTTATGTGATGCTGGGAGGGTTTTTGCATGTGTTTGATGTGAGACTTCCAGTGGCGTGCTGGAAGTGTCATTCAGCCCCAGTAGCCTCTTGTTGTGAGCAACAGTTGGATCTCACTTTTTACTCTAGGATGTGACTGATTTTGATGTGAAGAAACAGCTACTTGCAGTCCAACCCTGTAATGTTTTTCCTGCTGTGGTTTCCAGCAGCCACGTGCAAAAATCCCTGAGATTGAACTTTTCTTTTGCACAGGACGTATTGACAGAAAGATCGAGTTCCCTCTACCTGATGAAAAGACCAAGAAACGCATCTTTCAGATTCACACAAGCAGGATGACACTGGCAGATGATGTAACTTTGGATGAGCTGATCATGGCAAAGGATGATCTCAGTGGTGCAGATATTAAGGTCAGTGTCTGTCACCATCCTTTGTACTTGAAAACACAAACGAGATTGCATTTTTACAAAAGCATCATCTGTAGAAACTGTTCTCCAGGTACCTGAGAGTACATCGCTAAGGGACAGATGGGTGCCTTTAAAATCCACTTTGAGTGCCATGTACTCAGGTGTACAAATGGGAATGGATCACAGGTCTAAGTAGGAGGTAGCCTGTGCTGGGAAGTATTTGTGCCTGTACTGCCTGAACGTGACATTTGAGAAACAGCAAAGTGAGCATTAGAAGGAGAACACGGAGTCTTGTACAAATATGCAGAATATCCCAAAACATTACTAAAGAGTGTAGGCTAAGAAGCATTTCTAGAGACTGTGCTGCAAGCAGATAAAAATGCAGCTGCAGATTAAGAACCCTCAGCCATCTGTAGCATATTCTGCTTTCCTGAAGTAGAGCCTTTGCTAGTTACCACTCTGATGATCCTAACCAAGTATGACATTACCCTTCTGCGAGTTGATGAGAAACACAACTCCCTGGATGCATTCTTGCCAGAAAGAAATAGCTGGTATGAAGCTGCCCTTCTGCTGTGGAGGTGTTACTCTGGCTGCAGAAGGCCACGCTCAGCTAGCTTTATCCAGATGTGTTACCTGCTTCAGTGCTATTGAGTAGTATCAGACTTGGTAACGGTTACGTTCTTAACACTGTTTCCTTCTGCTAAAGGGTCAGTCAGAGCAGTATGAAGATGCTGTTTTCTTTTGAGGTGTGGCCTGAAGAGGTTGCACTAAGACAATAACTAATTCTTGCTTTCTCTGTTGCAGGCAATTTGTACAGAAGCTGGACTGATGGCTTTGAGGGAACGGCGAATGAAAGTAACAAATGAAGACTTCAAGAAGTCTAAAGAGAATGTTCTCTATAAGAAGCAGGAGGGAACTCCTGAGGGACTCTATCTTTAAGTCGTCTTTCTGTTGGGGAGTATCAGGACCTCTTACTGTGTTGATGTCAGTTGTGTGTAAAACCACATAGTCTGATTTTTCATTCTTGAAGAGGTTAAAACTTGGTAAGGGGTGATTTTTTTCAGTGTACCACTTCACTTGCCAATAAAAGACTTATTTGAATTGACTGTTCTGGTGGCTGTATCTGTCTATTCCTTCAGTTGCACTTGCTTTCAAGGTACAGCATGAGTGGCATGGGAATGCTGCTCTAGTGATCTAACACCCACTGCTGCCACTGCACTGTACTGGGAGGAGCACAGGAACAGTCCCTTACCTGTCAGTTGTTTTAACAGCAGCAGTTCACAGCTGTAAAAGTAATTGCTTTCTCTCTTTCTAGCGACTAGGTAACTAGGACATCATTAACTTTTGAGTAACCTCACAGCATCTGAAATCACAGATACACAAGAATGAAAAACCTGCAAGCTCAAGTAACATTCAGGTCTCAATCTCTGTAAGTACCCACCTCTGTCTAGCACTCATGTCTTCTCTTACCCCCAGCTGAGACCAGGTTCTACAAAGTCCACAGCATGCCAATAATACTAACTAGTATTAGAAAGCTCACACAGGGGTGTAAGCCAGGGCCTAGGGAGCCTTCAACATCAGGGCTGGGTAGGGAAAGCAGGATGGTATCCTCACAGTTCCTCTCAGATAGCACAGTAAGGCTAACAACTCCATCTTATTTCCCCTTGCTTTTTAAATTGGGGCTGACATCCTATAGTGGTCAGTTTTGGTTAGCTGGCCCAGATCTTCCCTCAGCTGGGAGAACATTAGGAAAGAAAAAGCCCTACAGCCTTGATGCTGTGTGAGCCCTGCTCAGCAGCAGCCAAAACTCCACCCCAGCTAAACTTAATACACCATCTTTCATATGACTCCTTTAGGAGCTTGCCTGAAGACTCTTGGAGTAGAAGCTACTACTTAAACAACCAAGTTATGATTACAGTGCCTTCTTTGGTGAGGGTTAAGCACAGAGCAGACCTCTACTTACGACTCACTTACAAAAAGGTGTTCACACGTGAGCTGCACTATTGTTAATTAATAGAACTCTGTGTGAATGAAGACAATTTAAAAATTCAAGTTCCTTTTAAATTTTCACAGTTTATTCTTCATCTGTTGATATATTTTTTGTAAAGGTTCATACTAAAATAATCATCTGGCAAAACATATAAATACAAGGTGGGTGTTCGAGCAAAGATGTAGCTTTTGCTACCAGTCTGCATACAGAGTGAACCGCTGTCGGACTCTGCAGTTGTATGCACACACGCTGTGCTGGAGGAAATCACTTAAGTGTGGAAGGACAGTGGACCATCCATTTGGCAGATGTTTATTTCCTGTGCTGCTCACCAAACCATAGTTGGCAGGTACTGAATCACTACTGAACTCCAGGGAATGTAATTTCAAGCAAGAGAATAAGAAATGTGGGCAACAGTCAACAGATAGCTATTTATATGAGGGTGTCCAGTGGTGAGACTAGCAGGACTTCAGAGAAATGGACACATACGGGGGGCAAACAGGCAGCACTAGATTCTAGAATACTTGCAGCTGGTAGAACTCCGTGTTTATAGTGATGTGTAGAAAAGCTTAAAAAAATCCCAACAAACCTAAAAAAAAGTACACTGTACCCAAGTCCTAACAAAGTTCTTGTTTGAAGAGACAGGTCTCTGCACTTTACCCACTCATCGACAGTCTTCTTTTAAACCTCTAGTAGTAGATCCAGCTCTTCCATAGGTACCCGCACTCTCAACTCTTTTTCAGTCATTAGATCAAGTGTCTCTTGCAGATGATCAGGAAAGTACTCTATTGCATCCATATACAGAACCTAGAAAGACAGTGACAATGTTCTCTGTGCCATTTTTCTATCACAGCAGAAAACAAAGTAGTACACAGATGTGCAAACAACTCTGCAGAAGAAATATCATTTACTTCTTTAAAATGATACTGACAGGATTAGGACTTCGTGTTGAGTTTGTGTCTGCTGGAGAAGAAGGCTGTTGGTGTGGGCCCTGTAAGAAGTTCTGAGAAAGCTTTCCCAGCTTGTGAGTCCAACACCACCTCTGGTCAAAGCAGCATCTTTTATTTGCAGAAAATCTTGCAGTACTTCTTCAGAAATCTCTCCTTTCATTTCTGTGTAACTCATTGCAACTACTAAAGCCCAAGTTTTTCTTTTCAAATACAGAACTTCAAACCTTAAAAGTATATTGACAGGGTTTTCTGTGCTTACCTTTGCCCAAGGACAGTTTTGAAGGGCTTTATAAAACAATCCTTTACTTTTTTCTTGCTTTCCTACTGAAACCTGTGTGAAGAAAAAATAGTTCCACTTTAATGTGGCAATAGTGAATGTAATAATAACCTCTGAAACAAAGGCATTGCTGCTGGAAACTCAGTGTTGTGCTGGGGAATCCTAATTACTGCATATTGCAGTAGCAGCTCTGCAATTTGATAGGTGACATTGGTTACATTCTCCAATGTAATCAAAGAGATGTCTTTACAAGTTTCAGTCTTTACTTAAGTGAGAGAACAAAGACTAGCATAAAGATCTTCAGCTCAGTACTGTGGTTAAAATCCATGCATCGGCCTGTATCTTGCAGTAATAATCTGACAGGCAAGAGGAGAAACTGTTAAATAAAAACTTACACCCGATACGTTATCTATACAATACACAAGAACATCCACGGAACAGTGGAGGTGGTAATACATAATGTTTGTGCACATGTTGTCTTCCTCAGCACAAGTTTGTCAAGGCTGAATTCCTGAACACACAGTAATTAGAATATCCAATTAGCATTTACCTGGAAGGAGTTAAAACTTCTTCCTCAAAGTACCCATTCAACTACATGATGCAAGTACAGAGCAAATAGCTTCAAAAAAAGAATGGCAGCAGAGGACAGACAGCTAACAATCTTCTTAGCTTCAGTTATTCCAGTTATAATTAGAAATAATTACTATTTCTGGTGAAGACATCTTTTGATTTGGGCTGCTTTAAAAACCAAATCCATAATAAACAGTAATTCCAAAATAATGAATAAACAGCAGTGCTCAAGTGGTGAATTTTCATTAAAATGTTTTGGTATCTTTGGAGAAGAAGAGATCTTCAATCACAAGTTTACCTTTTGTCTTGTTCTGACTACATCAGCACTGCTGCTAAAAATCAGCAGGTTTGCTTTAAATTCTTAAAATGCAGAAATTGTTTTACATCTTACTGACACCTTAGTGCATCTTGCTTCCTGGAACCCCTGCTGTCACATCTGCATCACTAAGGTGCAGACACATCTTACACAGCTCTGCAAAGAGCTTTTCTGCCTCAGTTTTTCACAGAATTACTGAGCTTGGAGGGGACCTCAGAAGACCAACTGCTCCAACCCATCTGAGATGCTCAGAGCGTGGGTCATACATAGGGTCAGCAAAGGCAGGCTGATTAGAATCATGTTCAGTTGGGTTCTGAGTATCTTCATGGATGGAGAAACCACAACTTCTGGATAGCCTGTTCTAGGGTTTCATCACTCTCACAGTAAATTAGGTTTAAATGGAAGTTTCTGTATTTCACTTTGTGGTTGCTGCCTCTTGTCCTGTCACTAGGCAGCGCTCAGCAGAGTTGCTCGTTGCTCTTCACACCCCCAAGAAGCATTTTTATATCTATATAAAATATATTCTATTTGTCTTCACTGCTCTAAGATGAACAATCTCAAGTCCCCCACTGTCTCCCTGTACAACACATGATCCAACCTGTTATCTTCATGGCTCTTGGCTGTTCCAAGAAACCTGGTGAGGTCAACTGCAGAACACAGTGCATCAGGCCACTCCTCTGCAAGCCTGCTGACTGCCAGTCCACTCTCTAATCATCCAGACCACTGATGAAGACAATTAAGAGGGCACTGGTCCCAGTATCAATCCCTGCAGAAGAAGGGGTTTCACAGTGCTGATTCACAACATTTTGAGCCTGGCAGCTCAGGCAGACTTCAGTCTACCTCACTGCCCACTTACCTAATCTGTGCTTCAACAGCTCATCTAAGAGGTTACGGGAGCCAGTAGAAAGCGCTTGTTAAAGTTGAGATAAACAACATCCACTGCTGGGAACCCTGATCCACTGAGCTAGTTATCTCAACATAGAAGGCTACCACATTGGTCAATGATAATTTCATATAAAAATAAACAGGAATTTAAGAAAAATGGTTTCAAAATCGATATAAAAACTGTGTTTTTAAACAGTAAGAAGCTTTTACTGAAGGTTGAGCAACTACATAAACCCTAACAGAAAAAACTGATGTGCCTTCTCTGTATTTTGCAGCCTGCTAACCTCTGACCACTTATTACACTCCAGGACACAAACTGAGGAACAATACTGTGGAATGAAATTGCTCTTACTGGAGTTCCAAACATTTATTTTGTGGTTTTAATTTTCATATTGTACTCAGGAGAGGCAAGAAAAGAATCAAGATGACAAAACCGACTATGTGAAATTGATTTTATTCATGTTCTTCCATGGTGAACTATGGAAGAAACACACATTATTGCTTGTTGGTGTTACTCTGCATTTCCATTAGCATAACCTTTATATGCAGCTTTTAAGATTCAAATTTACTAATACACTTAAAGCTTAAGGTAAGTTATAAAAGCCATTGGGATAAGTGTTCAAAGACTGAAGCAAGTGAGGTATCTCCTGTCTTCAAGAAGAACAAGAGGAAGGACCCAGGGAAATACAGGGTCAGCCTCATCTTGATCTCTAGAAATGTGATGGAGAAGCTCACCCTAGAAATCATTTTGAGGCACAGGAACTAAAAGAAAATTATCAAAAGTGGTCAGCGTGAAGTCTCTGAAAGTCATGACAAACTACTAGGATGAAATAGCCTGGTGGATGTAGGGAGAGCAGAGGACACTGCCCATCTGACCTTCAGTAATGCCTTTGACACTGCTTCCCATAAGATCTTACCAGACAAGAGGATGATGTAAGAACTGTATGAACAGTGAGGTGGACTGAAAACCAGCTCAATACCTGGGCCCTGAAGGCAGAGGTCAGTGGAACCAAGTCTAGCTGGTGGCCAGTAGCCAGCAGTGTACCTCTGGGATCAGTATTTGGTCAAATCCTATTTAACATCTTTGTAACCTGGCTCATGAAGCAGAGTATAACTTCAGCAAGATTACAGATGACACAGAACTGAGAGGACTGGTTAATACACATGAGGGTTTTGCTGACATCCATAGGGATCACAACAGGATTAAGGAATGAGCTGACAGGAACCTCACTAAGTTCAACAAGGAGAAGTTTAAAGTCCTGCACCTGGGGAGGAACAACTCCATGCACCAATACATGGGTGGGGGCCACACAGCTGAAAAGCAGCTTGGCAGAAAAGGACTTGGGACTGGAGGACACCAAGCTGAACAGGAGCCAGCAGTGTGCTCCTGCGGTAAAGAATGCCTAATGGGATCCTGGTCTGCATTAGGCAAAGTACTGTCAGCAGGTCCAGGGAGGTGACGCTCCTTCCCCTCAGGTCTGGTGAGGCCACACCTGCACTGTGTGCACAGCTTCTGGCTGGCAAGACAGTCATGTACATTCTGAAGAGTCCAATAAAGGGCCACTAAGATGACTAAGGGCTTGGAGTAGCTCTCCTGATAGAGTGGGGACTGTGTAGTCCAGAGAAGAGAAGGCTCAGGGGGCAAATTCTACCAATGTATGTAAATACCTGAAGCAAGGATGTAAAAGCAGAAGGAGCCAGTGGCAGGACTCGAGGCAGAAACTGAAACCTGTCTGAACATCACAGAACACTTTTTTGTTGTGAGGGTGACTAAACACTGTCATGGTTTGCCCAAAATGTTTTGAAGTTTCCATCCTCAGAGACATTCAAAAGCTATCTAGACATTGCCTAACTGGCTCTAGGTGTTCTGGCTTAACAATGGGGCTGGACAAGATGATCTCTGGAAGTTCCTTCCAACCTCAGCCATTCTGTGAAGTTATACAAATCTGGATCAAGATTTCACTAGTATCTGAATCCTTATCATTTCATTACAGACCCTAAACCAGGTCAAAAACATAAATACAAGTCATGTTTGTTCATTTTACTCATATAAAAATAATCAAATCCTAAACTCATACAATTCACTTCCTCTTTTCTTTGATTTTGTTACCCTGCCTGCTTTATATTGGAAGACTGAGTGGAATCCATCTACTGACATCTTATGGTATACTTGTAATCTGTGCAAGACGGCAGCCACAACAAGTTGCCTTTATCTATATTAAGCCATTGCTGTCAGAAGTTATTACTCCTCCTATTCCATGTGAATTACATTTTTGTTAGCATTCCCAGCAATAAGGAGCACCACAATTCACATACACCACCTTGTAAATCACAGAGGAATAGCTGAGGTTTTCTGGTTGCTTTTCCTCATACAGTATTGTTGCCGTGTTCATGATACATTCCAAACATGGTACAAATACCCAAGAAAATAATGTTGGTGCTATTCTTACCAGGAAGTTCAAATACATCCTCCACAGCAGCGGACAATGGGCACCATTTTCACTCTGAACTGCATGCTCAAATAGAGCTATAATTCGATTTGTTAAACCAGTTTCTGGAATAGTAGAATGTATTTCACCAACATCTGCCCTGAAACAGAGGAAAAAGGAAGTCCCTTAAACGCAAAACAATACACCACATCCAGCGTGATGATCAATGTACTGCCTCTGTTCACACAGTATTCTACATGGTCAGGTGTCTGTATTTTATACTACAAACTAAACACTATTAATTACATTTTTAGCCCTTGCTAATCTAAACAAAATAGGAAAGAAAAACATAGATTCCGTATTTTTTGTGAAAATTCTTTTAGCATGTTGAAAAATTAATCCTGTCTAACCAGAGGAGATAATGGATTATGGTACTGCAGGAGAAATTATCATATGAGCTTAAAAAAACCCTTAGCCTTCATTTACAATTGGTTATCATTCCAAGCTCAGCACAGAAGATCAAACTAAATCCAAATTTAAGTCAGCAAGCCTTCTCCTGGTGCCCAGGCACTCTTGTTTAGACTTAACCCTATCACCTTTGTAAGCCCACATGTTGGTCTCAAATCAAGGCCCAGATCCCAGTTCTGGATCTCAGCCATGACTACAATAACAATTGTCTTTTCCACACAGAGACTCAAATCCCCAAGTTCCAGTTATAACGCAACAGAATGTACACATTTTTCACTGAAGCCTTGATTTTCTAGCCACAGGTGACACAAAATAGCTTACTGTTTCTGCTTATCTGGAAGAAACAGTGTGGTGCACTCATGGCAACATCACTTCTGCCTGTGTGCACTCACCTTTTTACACTTGCTCCTAACTTGCTCCTTTGTTCAAGGGTTTTGGAGGTAGTTTCTTCTCATCTTAACTGTTGCTATAAGGGAGAATGATGTAATCTGCTTCGCATGGAGTCAAACATTTGAAGCACTGTACCTCACATTGACTTACACATACTATTGTTTCATTCTTTACATGATCTCTGCACTTTTAAACAGAGATACAAAACAGAATAGAAAATAACCACACATATTACAGACATTTCCTTGGCTTGTCACAACCCCATAAAACGTTAATTTCATGTATGACTGACAGGACGTTTATCTGTGTTGCAGTTCAGCTCTGATCTTGCAACATTAAACTTGTCCCCATACAAATATAACCTACAAGAAAGTATATGCTAGCAGAGAACAATCTGGAAAGAAAACGTCACAGAGAACCTGGAAATGCTCACAGAAAAACCATCATTCTGCAATTTTAACATCGGTTTCCAGTAACAATAGTGGAAACTTGTCATAGTGTGAGTCTGTAATTAACAGTAAATCAAATTACAATCCTCCTTTACGTTCGGCAGCTGTAAGATCCTTATTAAAACTGAGGATGACACTGACTGACATCTCAGTGATGTCACCTTCATGTACGTGTGCCCACTGCCTGGCTGTGGCAATCAAAGCACTGGGTGTGCCATCAGTTTAGAGTACACTGATAATTAAGTGTGAATACTGTAAGATTACAGCTATACATAGCTTCCAGATAACATTTTCTTAGAAACCCCTGTTGCTATGTGCAGGCACAAAGACCCAAGCTGCCAATTTTATTAGGTAGCAGTGGATAGGTAGCTCCAAACAATGAGCAGGCAACAGGGACTAAGCTTTAAGAATGAACACATTCCTCTGTTCCACACATCTCCTAGCCTTTTTACCTCTTACCAGAAAGAATTTCAGGAAATTTCTAACCTCTTCTGCCTAGCAACAGCCTCATATGAAAACTGAATTCTCAAGTACTGAGGAAACAAATCTGTCACAACTGTATTCTGTGATCCAGAAGTAAAGTAGGGCACAGAGCTCAGCGAGAAACTGCAACATAGCTCTGTGCTATGCTCTGCTCCTTATTGCTGCAGTACTAAAAATACAAGAGTTTCTAAGCTCACAGCTTCTACCTTGGCCATCTAAACAGGCTCCTAGTTATTTAAAAATTATTTAAATCCATAACATCTTGATGTCAGTAGAAGAAATCAAACACAAAACAACACACAATCTGTTCCTGTAGAAAGGATGCAAGACTATCACCTAGGTCTTTAAGTCTATTCAGGATTCTGCCACTGACTCACTGTTCAGTCCCAAACAATTAACTTTCCCTGCCTACAGCTTCTTCATCTGCCAAGTGAGAACTACAATAGCATTTTGTCTCTGTCAAGTGATTAGTTAGATTTAAATAAGCATAATCGTAAACAGCTAAAAGATATTACCTTTGGACCTTCTCAGTGAGTTTTTTTCTCATCTGCTCCGCTTGGATTGCAAACAGCCATGGCTCTAGAGAGTTTGTAGACCTTGTAACACCATCAAAAAATCTTCGTGCTTTGCTAGCATTGTGAGACTTCCTTTGGATGTGGATGTATGACCGCCAAAGAGCCTGGCTGCCAGGATACCGTTTCAGGGCCTCCATTAGTGCCTCTCGCAGGGGTTTCAAAGGATAAACACTAATATTCATGTGGAATTTGAGTAAATTTGTATGCAGCAGTGTGACAGCTTCAAGAGCAGTGGGAAAATTCTTAATGCCAAAATTTTCCCCAGTATTTTCACGTTTCTGTGGAACAGGAGCTTCAAGTTTTTCTGCAGTCTGCACACATATCAATACTGCAGCATCAATCCCGATGGTCAAGTACTGAAACAGCGAGTAACAACCAACCAAGCTAACCAGATGATTAGCATCACTGACCTGATCCTGATCAGAAACTGCAGTTTTACTCAAATAATCTTGCAGTGCGTGCTCGTATGTTTTACGAGCTTTCAAGACATTCACAGATAACACTTGTCCATTATAGGGCACATATGGTTCACATTCAGCCAATTTGGTCAATATATGAACAGCACGTGATGTAACAGCTCCTTCTATACTTTCTAGTAGTTCCACTTCCAGCTGGGCATAAAGCAGACCGAGGCTGCAGAGCTGGGGACTCTTCAATCCTCTTCCTGACTCTGCTGTACAAAGAGCTGTGTCAAACACCTTCCTGGCATCATCAATGTTCCCAAGCAACCACTCTAGGTAGGCATACAGTTTCCAGAGACAAAGGTCATTTCGGTTGTCAAGTGCTTTAAGGAAATTCTTGGCCAACTTTTTACTCTTCCTCCCTTGTGCTTTCAGCTTCTTCTTGTTTTTCGCTTGGAGACACTGAACTACCTGCAGAGGAAAATAAACAGAATGCATTTTGAAAAACAACCTCGCAGCATTTTAAAATTTCATTACTGCATTTGTTTTCATACTGTACCATTTTTTACCACCAGCCAGTCTACTGCTGCTGAGTACTGCAAGATGTGACGCCTGCTTGTTGTCAGCTACCTCCAATACAGCCAAATTACACAGGCTTATCATTCTTACTCCTGCTAATGCCATTAATATCAAATGTCACTCTTTTAAAATGCCAGCTGCTCAAATAAAGAGCTGCTAACCTGTAATGAGTGAGAAAAGGAAAACAAATATCTTGTCTGGCCAGATTTAGTCCACGATGAGCACAGATAACCCTCCAAGTAGCTTTTCACAGTGGGGAGAATGCTGACAGACAACTGTGGAGACTGCACGGGAAGATTACAGGAGCTCTTCTGGTGAGGTAGTATTTGGGTAAGAGATAGGAACTTTTCCTTAAGGAAAGACTCTACTATGCAAAATTCACTGAATTGTTCTGAAGCATTATGAGGACAGCTTGGATTCTCATCCTTCTGTGGGCATTTGTTAGAGCAGCTTCCCTTAAATCTATATTCTAGTGATAAAGTATTATTTCCTTCAATAACACTGCAAGTGTAACTTGCATAGGAATTAGTAAGTTTCTTGAGAAGATGCTCTTATCTTGGTACAGGGGGTTATGTACTTCATGGAGCAGTTTGGTAAAAGTATGTGGCTGGCTCATCTTACCTTGTAAGAAGACACTGATTCATGTCCAACACACAAAGTATCACATAACAGTACCTACCCCAGAACCACAAAAAATGTTTAGTTACGTGTAGGTCACTGTGCAATATGTACTGAAGGAAAGAGCTGGGGTTTTTTTATCCCCACTGCAACCTTAACTGCCGTTTCCTGACTTGAATACTTAGTCCTACAAGATGTACTTCTCATCAACGTTTATTATAATTCACTATTTAATGCACAAAAAGATCATGCATCACCAAAGTGATTATATGCAGATTCCTCATTACCTTAGATATTTCATATTGTAACCAACAAATGGACAGATTAGATTTTTCTTTTCCTGTAAACAGCGGGAGCAGAACATGAAAAATATTCTGTATGAACTCCTCTCCTTCTTTGTAGTGGCCTATATGATGTCTCCCTCGTAGCATTGTGTCCATATGACCAACACTGCTGAAGCCAGAAAGCGGAAAATCAACAGATGTCAGCAGCTTTTCATCAGAAAGCACACCGTCAAAGATGTTATTTTCATCCATGGCTATGTAGAGGTTGGAAGGAAAGGGTTTACTGGTACATGGAACTCCCAGGAATTGCAAAAATGAGTACAGCAGTTGATGTTGAAGATCTGGATTAGAAATCTGGATTAAAGACGGTCCAAGATCGTCAAATAACACCTAAAAAAAACCGAAATTAAACTCTGTTAAACCTATGCAATCCAACCAAATTAACAAACCTGTACCTTCCATAATTAAAGAACCTTCTCAAGTCAATAAAGATTTATAATTACTATTAAATGGTAACAGAATGTCTTCCAAATTAAAAACACACAAGATAAACATGCAATACATTCTTCTAGTCCAAACATCTCTTTGCTATCAAGAGATCTGCCTGTGAGAATCAACAACCTTCACAGAACACTTACACAATGAAGGTCTGAAAAATATTACTGTTCAGGCCATTTAACACATTTTGTTTGAAAATCAATGTCTTACTTGACCTATCTTCCAAGAATAAAATATAAAATCCAGCTACATGACTTGAAGAGAGCAAAGTATTTATTTACTTCATGTTTGTATCTTCTTAAATTGATTTGACATTTCCACAAGCACATTAGAGAAATCACAGAAAAGACTATTTGCCTACAACCCTTTCTAAAGCCTACCACAAGCTTCCATTCGATTTCAGAAGTCTTAACACAACCAAATACATCTAATTTTGAATTCCAAATAAAGAAAAGAATTTTTAAAGAATTTAGAAATTGATTACCCCTCTAAAATATCTAATAGCAAGGATTTCAACTTAAAGGGTAATTTGCTTAATCATTTCCCCTTGTATTATATCACAGTGACCTGTCTTTCTGGATCTTCACAATCTTCTTCAGCATCCTTTTTGGTTTTGTCTGGCCTCCAAGGTAACCAATGCCTTGCTTCACGGGAATATTCAATATCCAACCAAATACGCCACTTGGGGAGAGTTTTATCCTTTATTTCTTGATCCTCATCTATGTCTTCATCGTCATCATAATCTAAAACCAAATTAAGACACACACACACAAAATTATTAAAGAAAAATTAATCCACCAAATCTAAGGGCCAGACTTCACATTCTGCTTAAGTACTAAAAATGTAAACAAATACAGACTTAATAAAACAGACAGAGAGCTGAGCTGAACATTTCCACCTCTGAGTTCTTGGTTTTGACACTAACTCTGTTTTCCAAACATTTTCATCCAGTTAGCACTCTATTTCCCATGGAGGGAGAAACACTGATCAGTTTTAGCAACAGCAGTTTGCAAGCAACACCCAAGGGTCAGTCATCATTTTATTCAACTTATGTTATTCACTTCATACCTGGGCATTGCTGGGGAGCAGACTATAAACAAGAAGGAAGAAGTCAACAGAAAGATAAGCATCCATTGAACTTCAGACCCTACCTAAGGGAGTGAAGGCTTCCGGGTGAGGATCTGTATCGACACAAAAGGATGGATGAGAGTGTTCTTAATCTCTTCCCAGAGGAGTGATGGATGCAATGGCTGGACACCAATAAGCTAATCAAAAGCTAAATCAGCCATCAAGATCTTTGACTTACTGCTACTCCCAATGAAAACTTTTGTCTACAGTCTCCCTCATGCCCATGTAACACAATATAAGTATCATTCTTTTTGGGGACTGAGGAAGGGAAAACAAGAACCTGACACCAAATGATCAAAAAGGGCATCGAGTGGTCTCCCGCCTCTCAGAACCCACAACTCTGTTGGCAAGAAATCTGCTACATGTCTGTATCTGTATTTCTTCCATGTTTGACCGCCTGTCTGTATCCCTTAGGTACATACTGGGTTTTGCACATTAATTTTATCCCCAACAATCAAAATAATCTGTATGATGTTGCATATGTGATAAATAATACTATTCTATAAACTCCGGCAGTGGATTTATATCACACTCTCCAACTGGCACTCCTATTAAGGAATAAACCCAGCCACCCCAGCCCCTCAACTTTGAGGAACCTGTTAGATCACAAGGGGGTTTATTCCTTATTAAATTCTTCCTGACTCCCTCTCTCCCATCACCTTTTACAAAACAGATACTGTGTTTGGTTTGTGCCTGTCAGTGTTTTGGTAATGGGAGAAGAGGTTACTGCAGCTCCTGTAAGAAAAAGCTCGCTCAGCTCCAAGTCTCCGTCTCGACCAAGACTGATTCAAACAGTGCCTCTCCCATAAACATATTTAAGAGGGGAAAACCTGTTGCACAGGTTACTCTTTTAGGAGTTTTTTGTTTTGGAAGAGTGGCATGTGGTGAAGACAACCATGCAGACGCCAAGGACAATGAAGAAGAAGGTGTGGACTCATGCTAGAGCAGCCCTTTCTAGCCTGTGATGGGATGGCAGATTGAGCCCTTGCTACCCCTCAGAGACTGTGGTGGTGAAGAATCCCACCTGTGGTCCACGAANTTAGATCACAAGGGGGTTTATTCCTTATTAAATTCTTCCTGACTCCCTCTCTCCCATCACCTTTTACAAAACAGATACTGTGTTTGGTTTGTGCCTGTCAGTGTTTTGGTAATGGGAGAAGAGGTTACTGTGGCTCCTGTAAGAAAAAGCTCGCTCAGCTCCAAGTCTCGGTCTCGACCAAGACTGATTCAAACAGTGCCTCTCCCATAAACATATTTAAGAGGGGAAAACCTGTTGCACAGGTTACTCTTTTAGGAGTTTTTTGTTTTGGAAGAGTGGCATGTGGTGAAGACAACCATGCAGACGCCAAGGACAATGAAGAAGAAGGTGTGGACTCATGCTAGAGCAGCCCTTTCTAGCCTGTGATGGGATGGCAGATTGAGCCCTTGCTACCCCTCAGAGACTGTGGTGGTGAAGAATCCCATCTGTGGTCCACGAAGGACCCCACCCTGGAACAGGGGAACGAAGCTGAAGAAGGCTGTGATTGAAGGGAAGTCCATGCTGGTGCAGTTTGTTGCTGGGAACACACAGCCTACAAATTGGATCTCCACTTTAAAGCATGCAGAAACACACCCCAACTCACAAGGAGTCAGAAGCAGGTGTTTCACGGGTAACATGGGGGATCTTTCCACCAAACAGGTGTGCCCCAGGGTTCCAGTTCTTCGGGTTTACATTACAGGTTCCCATACAAAAGCATCACTTAGTCATACATATGCATTAGAGTTCTGAAGCTTCATTAGTCTTTCTCATTTCATTAACATATTCCACACCTTCAGCTCCTCCTGCTTGCACTTGTGTGTTGTCACGTGGTGGTAGTCCTAAACTGGGGTCCTGGGATGATATAAGAGACCTTTCTCACAGTGAACTTTTTACCTTAGGTGCCAACTGCTGAGCTTGGTGCAAACTGTCGAGCTCTTCCAATCATTAACTACAAGGTTTGTCTGTATCNGGTAACATGGGGGATCTTTCCACCAAACAGGTGTGCCCCAGGGTTCCAGTTCTTCGGGTTTACATTACAGGTTCCCATACAANGTGATGGGATGGCAGATTGAGCCCTTGCTACCCCTCAGAGACTGTGGTGGTGAAGAATCCCATCTGTGGTCCACGAAGGACCCCACCCTGGAACAGGGGAACGAAGCTGAAGAAGGCTGTGATTGAAGGGAAGTCCATGCTGGTGCAGTTTGTTGCTGGGAACACACAGCCTACAAATTGGATCTCCACTTTAAAGCATGCAGAAACACACCCCAACTCACAAGGAGTTAGAAGCAGGTGTTTCACGTGTAACATGGGGGATCTTTCCACCAAAACAGGTGTGCCCCAGGGTTCAAGTTCTTTGGGTTTACATTACAGGTTCTCATACAAAAGCATCACTTAGTCATACATATGCATTAGAGTTCTGAAGCTTCATTAGTCTTTCTCATTTCATTAACATATTCCACACCTTCAGCTCCTCCTGCTTGCACTTGTGTGTTGTCATGTGGTGGTAGTCCTAAGCTGGGGTCCTGGGATGATATAAGAGACCTTTCTCACAGTGAACTTTCTACCTTAGGTGCCAATTGCTGAGCTTGGCGCAAACTGTCGAGCTCTTCCAATCATTAACTACAAGGTTCGTCTGTATCTATCTCTTGTCCTTGTGAATAACAAAATGTCTCTGTTGATTGGTTCCTCCTATCTTGTAATTGTCCGTTCTCTTCTCCAGTTCCTCTTATCTCTCCAATGTGCTTCTCCCTCTTACCTCAATAAATTTTGACTACAGAGCTACAAGTTTGACTAACAAGCTAGGAGCTATGATTCACTTCCCCTTCCCCCCTTCTTTATTTCACACTGGTAGAAGTTGTTCAAGTAGAAATTTGTGCCTCCCATGGGAGGAACACCATGATGCCACAGGGAGGCCTCTGAGCTTCCCTCCTAAGGAATGAGGAGTGGCAGAACCAACGATGAACAGACTGGGACTGACCTCAACTGAGACAACGTAGTAGAGCCGGGTCTAAGGAAAAATCAGGGGTGGGGAGAAGGTGTATTTTTTGAGAATTTCACTGTATTTATTCCTGTCTACTCTGACTGAACTGGTAATAGCATTTTCAGCAGAGAGTGGAGGAAATGACATCCTTTCCCTTAATTCTCATTCCTAGAAAAGGCAGTATTCCATAAACAATAGTGTAAATAGAACACTCAACATCTGGTTTTCCCTATGAAGCATGATATACTTCACCTTCTTAAATATTTTTTAAAACTTCTATGCAAAAATATGAGAAGAAACAGCTTGCATCACTCTAATTCAAATGCTTATAGTAACATAGGGACATACAACTACACATAGTAAGATCAGCGTACCAGACTTAAGAGTAACCCAGCCACCCTTCTCTTGCTGGTGTATCCATGCTTTCCAGCCTCTTGCTCCTTTTTCTCCAATCCGTGGTTCTCCGCTATCCCAAAAGGGTTCAAAGAATTCCACCTGTTTTTTTGGGCAGAGGGAGCCAAAACAAAATCATTTTTGCTGTTGTACAGATACTACATGGATCAATTAGTTTTTACAAGGCACCACAGTCACTTGTCTGGGTGCAAGGAGACTGTTAGCTCAGAGTCAGCAGGAACAACCAAGTACTTCAGTTATGCCTATGACACACCAGACCTGTCATGAGATCTTCTCATTAACACAAGGATCATTTTTAAACAGTATTAGGCTTTAAAGAAAGCAAAATACTCCTGTGTCATAGATTCTTCAAGAGTAAGGATGCAAAGTCCTCAAGATGTGGCTTTCAGAAACCAAATCTCTCCTCTTCCCTATCTTCCCTGGGGCCATGAAGAATTTCGCTAATACAATTAGTACAGTCACACACTTCTGGTCAAATCAGAATGTTATAGTTCAATGTAAAGTGACTGGATTGCGGACAAGAAGAGACCAGTGAGGCCTTTCACTTCACAGGTTTCCAGGCAATTCCCAGTCATTCAGAAGTCCAGCTTTCTGGGCCGAGTTTGTCACTGCCAGTATGCAATCTGTCATCTTTAGATTCATCAGTTCCTCTCTGGCTGCTTGTACAGTAGTAATAATCTCTCTTCTGTTTCTGCTGTGTACCAAACCTTGGTTTGGACACAGAGATGTGACTTAATACACATACTAACAATTAAATGTACTCTTCAGCAAAATTGAGTATCAACGGGTAAGAAATTGCCAGGCTTACAGCAACTTCAAAATCTAATTCTGCTGCTCATGGATTTATTATTTGCTCCAAGCAAGAAAATGAACACTGAAAACAGTACAGAAACAAGTTACTCAAGACTGAGTCATAACACTTCAGTAAGATGGCAGAATGCGCAATCAACTGTAAATCTGGCATTTTCCTATCTTCAGAAACTGCACTTGCCAAACCTAAACACTGCCCTCTTAAACTGAGGTTCCTTTACATTCTGTAAACTGTTTCTGAGAACTGTCTAGAACAGAAAGAGATTACAGGTCCTATCAGCCTACTCCATCAACAGTAACAAATCAATAGCAATTTTGAGGAAAACAATCAGGGGAAGTGCCAACTTGACACAACAGACATTGATCAGCTAGCTCACTTTTTCTTACTGATTAAAGATGGAAAGAAGGCATGAAATGACTGGTTATCACACCTACGTACAAAGGAAGCAGCCATTTGGAATGTAGTTCCAGAAAACCTACAAGCATTTTTCCCATGCCATCATCACCACAAAGTAGGTTGTGATACAAAATATTTCCGTATGTTCTTGAAAACCTATCAACATTTTTCTATTACAGTACTCTTCGAACTGCACAAGGACATACACACATTTAAATGGAAATTGGTACCTGTCCTCTTGTTGGCAGGTTTTTTACACTGTCAGGCTTAAAGAAGGTGAAGTCAATCAGAGCCTGAAACAAAGACACTGCTTTCTCAGAATGGCCAGCCTGTCTAAGGAAGTGGCACTGCTGAATAAATATAGCTGTGAAAAAAGAAAATATTCAAATAAATTTTGAAGCACAGTATTTTATCATAGCCCACAAGTAAATAAAAGACACAGATGAAATGCTGTGGAGTGCAATTTTTTTACAACAGCATCTTAATCTAAAAATTCTGAGAGTAACTATAAGGTATTGTATATAACCCCTTTTTTACTAGGCAGTCCAAGGACACTTATGAGAAATTCCATCACTCCAAAACACGCCCAAGTCTTAACAAAACAGTGTCTGTTTTAAAACACATTGCTTTAAATCATAATCTAAACTGGTTTGCAAAAAATCCCCAAACCCCATGAATTAAGTCTTAAACAATTCGCTGATAGCTTAAAATACAATTATACAAAATTGTTGTTGCTTCGCTACAGGTATTAGCTTTCTAGGGCTTGAAACAATGAAAACATTTAAGACACACATATGTAAGAACAAAGGTAGCAATAAATTGCTTCTAATAATCTTATTTTTTAATACTAATGTGTGGCAAATGATTTACTCCTTTTACCAGTATTCAGATTTACATCATACAAAAATTTGCACATAAAACTTCATACCCAGCTTGAATGCACAAATTAGGCCCAATTTTCCAGAAAAGTGAATGGTTATTTTTGATAACAAAGACTGAGGTATCTGAAGACATTTAAACACAAAACCCATGTTTTAAGTATGTTATAGAATCTTCCAAAGTATTTTAATAAATTGAGGCACTGTGTTCAACCAACACTGAAACCGTTGTCTTTTCCTGGTTTCTAAGCTTCAAACAGATGAACTTTGATGAAAATAGTCTGAATATAAAGAACATCTCATGAGGACTTGCTGCCAAGCTGGAGCCAAAAATAAACAACAGCATAACATTTTTTGCATGATAAAAAAGGTATTTACAGAAAAGCAAAGATCAGCACTTGCTTTGTGGCAAAAACTGAAACCAGAATGAATACATACTTAATTCAGACCATGATGCTAAGACACCTCTGCAGCTGAACTGACCTAAAATACAAGGATGTTTCTCCACAACCACTAGAGGTGGAATTTGAAGAACAGGACTCCCTTTTCATAGCAAAATTTGAGAATGTTTACGTTTATCATGTTTACATTATATTAACAGTTCCTAGTACATCTACAGTATTACAAATTATCTCAAAATTTGAGTAAAAACATTACCAAAATTTGAAATTAATTCTGCTTTCTTACATGTCCTGTTAAAAAAACACACCTATCGTTGTCAAAGCAAACAGCAGTGTTCCAAACCGAACAGTAGATGGCATAGTTTACTATTTAAAATTAGCTCTTATATTTTGTCATTGGCAAAAGTCAAAGCTTGGGAGGGACAAGCCTATCATACATTTACATTGCTGCTGACTTCATAATTAAATTGTTGAACTCTGCATGTTTAATTTAACTAACAATCACGTAATCTTTTTGCTAAGTACAGTGACAATTCAAACTCAGTCCAGTAACTAGATAGTTGGTCCAATAGGGAAACAAACACCCAAATAAAACACAATACCCAAATAAAAAACCCAAACCCCTCAGCAGTATTAACGAATAAACCACTGTAGTGCTACTACACAACACCAAGACATTAAAAGTGGAACAGAAACACAAATAAAAATAATTTTCATTGTAACTTGTGTAGAGGCATTGCCAGCAAGTATTTTGAAAAATGTCAGTCAATCTAATACGGTTCATTAGGTAAACAATTGCTATCAAAAACCAAAATTCTTATGGAAGTTGACAAACAGTACTTAGTGAGTCAAATACGTTCTATTCAGGGAAACAAAATAAAAAGAGAAAACTTCCTGCTTCAAAAAACACACATCTGTCCTGAGAAGAATTCATTACGATCAGTATAAAGTGACCAAGTGCTGGAAATATAACCAGCAGAAGTAACCTTTCATATGCCAAGACAGCTTTTATAAATAGGTCTAAAATAATGCATCCCACTGAAGTTTTAAGTGATTTTTAAAGAACTAAGTGCTTTGCTTCTACTAATTTGACTATAGTACCTACTATAAATATCTTTAACACTGCTGTTAATGAGTCTGCTATTACTGATGTTAGGGTTGATGGACTTCTGCTACCAAGATTTTAAATATCTATGTAGATAAAAGCATGTGGAGAGTAATTTAATTGGGAATTTTATGGATGACCTTGTCCTTAGCACAGTGGGATGGACTTGGGAGGTCCCTATTTTCTGGGAGTTTCTCTGCGGAGAGAAGGTTTGAATGCAGTAGGTCAGGAAAGCCTTGATGTGACAGTTCAAGCAAGTTATCTTGAAACTATTAGTAAAATCAGCATGGAAAGTCCAGTTTGGCTTAGAATCTGCAGGATGACTGCAGACTATTCAGCCAGAAAAAAAAAGCTGGCCCCCACTCAAGTGAATTCACTCTGGCATTCTGTTAGACATTTTCAAGAGAATAAAAGCTCCCTGTAGTACATAGGAAGGTCTATCATTGTAGAGTCCGTTCTGATGGCAACATGAAACAGAAAGAACCTTACCTAGCATAGCTTCTTCTGTGCCAGGCAGGAGAGGATGTGATACCATGCTGCCATCCTGTACAGCTGCCAACGTAGTCAAACACTTTCCATAGAGACTATTGATTTTTGAAACAGAAAAGGTTGTGAACTGACTTTGACAGAACAGAAGATATTTCTTCCACAGCTCTGGATTATTGGGATGTAAGAAAATAAGCTTCTGCCATTCTTTGATCAAAGCTGGTGGTTCCCAGAATTCTGTGCAGATCTTCAGCCTGGCAAGTTTCAGCTCAACATTACTTGGATTGCTTTCAATTGCCCTCTCTAAAATAGCCAGCTTCTTTTCTAAGATTAACTTCAGTGATTTTCTTCTTACTTCATGCTCTTCCTTGCTGGCGTAAGGGCTAGGTCCTCTCATTAGTTCATCCTTAAAAAAGAAAAATGATTACATTAGGAAGAATCACCACTGGCATCACACAAAGAACGCTGACATTTGTGGACATGAATCAACAGCTCATTCTTCACCAACATAATACATCTACACACAGTCCTAAACAAGTGAAACCTTGAAATAAAGTTCACACATTTATTAGTTATAATAAGCAACCAGGTCTGTCAGAGCACATACCTGAAAATCAACAAATTCCATCCAAGCACTAATATCTCTTGGGTTTTCTCTGACTTTCTTGTTATGTTCTTCCACTTTTGCCATCAGAATTGAGTTAATGTTTATTCCAGGCTCTTGAGTTGTTTGCTGCATATTTACAGGCTCATGATCTGCATTCTTGTCCCCTTTTCCTTGTAGCCACATTGTAGTAGATGGATCATAAATCCCCAGAGGATTTACATCCGTTGTACTAGAAGGATCATCAGTTTCCGTTTGGAAAACCGGTATAAAAGCAGTTAGCTCAGACAGTAAACTTTTATTGGAAATACGAATGCCATCTGCGTTCAGCAACTTGACACTGTTCTTAGTAAAGTAGCGTTCAGATTGCCTCTGTAATTGCTTACTTTTGGAAGAAGAACTGTCCCAAGTTATACACTGCTTCTTTGCATCTATGCCAAGACAGGAATCTCCTCTCCTTTTATATCTTAAAAGGAAAAATACAATTAAACATCTTC
Source organism: Upupa epops (assembly GCA_013397515.1). NCBI lineage: Eukaryota > Metazoa > Chordata > Aves > Bucerotiformes > Upupidae > Upupa > Upupa epops. The sequence goes on along the minus strand of VZRI01004992.1, from coordinate 57,115 downwards.
TAAAACACACAATAAAAAAACATACCTCTCTTTCTGAAAGAAAGTGTGGAAGTAGTACTTTAATTCAAATTGACCCCAATATTGTATGCATAGAATTTCAAGGTGTAAGAACTTCTGTAAGTTTCTCATTATTTAAAACTTAAATTTATTTTTTTCTCAGCTATCACGAACTTTATTATACTAAACTCGCTCTGAGTTCAACAACATCTTGTCATATAAACAGATAAGACTTTAAGACTTTGTAAAGCTATTTAGATTACTTCAAACAGAAAATCAAACACCCATAGTTCAGTCTGGTAATATCCTTCTATATTCCTAAGTCACTGTACATTTTATGTGTTGTGAAGTGGGTGGGGGGTGGAGAGGAAAAAAGGAGACCGGGCTCAGAAACAAAAGGAAAATACCATCTTAAAATATTAACAAGAATGTCCTTTCAGTGGCAGGCACAGCTACATGCAATGCTACAGTAACACTTTGAATCTCAAACAATGGCTGATAATTCAAAGGTGACAGAATATCGGAACAGATCGTAACCAGGCAATTTTACTGCAAAGATATATACACTACAAAAATAAACCCCTTCCTCCTCCTCAAATAATTGCTTTCTATATAAGCAGTAAACAATCTTCCTTAAGAGTATCAAGAAGTGTACACACATAATGCATGAGCCCTTTGTAGACTCCTTTAGATGGGCTTCTCCATTAATGCAGAGAATTAGCCTGAAGGGTCATCATAGTACCAGTAATCCACCAGGGATGTTGTACATGCAGTTTCATCTATATAATTTGAAATATGAGTAAGACATACCCTTTCGTACAATGTCTGGGTGATCTAAAAATGTCTGCTTACTCAGGAAGTACCGGTAAGGTTTTTTTGGCAAGGATACCAAAATTCTCAAGTAAACCTCTTGACAAATCTAGCATGAAATCATCAGTACCTTCATTTCCCTTTTAGTCATTGAAACAGAACAACAGAGATAAAAGGAGCACTCGCCCAAAGATGACCTGTAACAGAACCTGGGATTTCTGACCTCAAACTAAATCATCCTTCTGATGCTCCCCATGCCATCACCTCCAGATGGCAGTTCTACAAGTTCATATGCCTGAAGTTTACTACACAGAAAAAATAAAATGGTGCATTTTACTCCCTGTATTTAATGACATAATTTCCCTTTTAAAATTTTCCAAACTCAAAGTCAAGCTTTGAAATAAACTTGAGTCATCTTCTGCGTAAAAACTTCACAAACTCAAGCTAGTGAATCTGAACATAGCAACTCTGTAATAGTTTGAATAACAGAAATCCATATATTGTACCTTGCTATGTCCCCCCGATACAAGGATTTGTAGGCCCAGTTTGCAGGGTCTGGTTTCTTGTCTAGTCTGAATGTTTCTGCTGTGAAAGTCTGGATATCATCAAGCCAAATAAGATTTGATGTTTTCTTATCTAGACTGCAGGAAAAAAAAAAAGAGAAACATATTCTAAGCATTTGTCCAAGTATTCAGAATTTACAGCACTCTGGAAGCACTGCATTTTTGTAGTCCATAATGTAATTTACTCAAAGTCATGGAAATCCATTACTGCAAAGTAAGTCACACACTTGGAAAAAAAAACAACTAGAAATGCACTAACAAGACCACCAAAACAAAACATAAAAACTCTCTGCACTTCCAAAAATTTGCCTTAAGATTAGGAAAGGTAATAATCAGATTCAATCAATCAACTACCATGTAGTACAACTTCCAAAACTTCCTTGTGTAAGATGCTACAATCAAAGCAAACAGGATAATCTCTAAGCTAACTGTGCTGATTATCACATCCATGGATTTAATAAAATAGCATGCATCAAAGTGGTTTACGAATTACGATTAAGTGGAAATAGCCACTTTAATAACTCATTAATGTAGAGAGCTATGAACCTCCACTCTGAATTTATGCTGCAAATACATAACTTTGTAGTTTTCTCCCCTTGAGCAGCTTTCTAAAAGTACCTATTTCATTCAGAGCAAGTTTGCAGATCAGGTACCAAAAACAGTCTCCCAAAAACCATGTGTTCTATCAGTATCAACAATTTATGGAACGCAGTAAAACCAGACATCCTTTAAGATCTTCAGTGCTTTCATTTGGGCAAAGCCGCTGAACAGGCTTCAGCACGTAAGTCAGTTCCATTCAGCCCAGACATCCTTCCAGCAAACACAAAAGTGACTGGGCAGTGCAGAAGTCTTGGTGTCTCAATGCTGTGTACTGTGCTTCCTCACAGCCAAGTAAGCCTTAACCACTACATGCCAACAACAGTCCTCATCATGGAAGAGGTGTAACTAGAAGCACCAGATGGTATCTCCACCAGTACCACTGCCATGCTTCCACCAGGAAATAATGTTAAGATCCCTTGACGTAGACACATGGGCACAAGCCTGTGCTCTCAGCACCAGGTTATTCTGCTTTGGGAAAAGCAGTAAATTGGGGGAAAGTCAAGGACTGCCTGGACTATGCCTGGCTGCAACAACATCACCAAATCTTCACTCGGTCTCCACGAACAGTGTGAATTAAAGCCAGAGCAGCTGATACTAAAGGATAAACAGTAATCGGGCAATCAGAGAGAGACTAAATGACTGCTCAAACTAGCAAACATTATGAGAAACAGGGAAAGGTTATATACCCAGCCAGTTAGACTGGGAGACTTCAAATCAAATCATCAAAACAACACATACTGAGAAAAACACAGCTAGGTGTGCCAAATGTGACTACTCAGTGTGCCCACACAACCTCTTTTACTGCCCGATGATCATGCTAATTGCTATATATCTCTCTTCTTCTATAAAATGATTATACCTTCACTAACTAGAAATGTAAAGCTCTTGGAATTAAAAAAAACCTAGCAAAGCAATTTCAATTGTTCAAATACCCATCTAGACATTACATGAATCAGAAGTATGAAGCACAAGTATGAAGCATAAAGTAAAAAAATAGCTAGATATAAAAGAAATGTTAAATTGTAGAATAAATTCTGTCTTGAGATGAAATAAATGTTACTTCTGTGAGAAGGAAGTTTTATTACAAGGCAATGTGTAGTTTGATACACAGATATGTTTAAGAATAACATTTAATTCAATCCTTCTCCACTCTCTCACAAAAGAAGATCCATGAAAGGAAACATGTTTACAAAAACTAAGCACGAACTTGTAGATGTCTTTAAAAATGCATTTCATTACTGCTGCCCTGCTTTGTTCTGTACAACAGTACTTCACAGAGTATTTTAGTAACAGTTTCTCAGATATTATTATACAGTGGTTCTATTTCTATTTTTATTACTCTGAATGAAGGTTACTCATATACAGCTAAGAAAAAAAACCAAGCCACACGTGGTAATAGAACTGAAGCGGCAAAAATACAGTTAATTTAGACCTTGTATAGTATTAATAAAAACATACTTTGCTGCTGTTTCCTTTCCATGATTTCTGCCACTTCCCACAGCCTTGTCCTTGATGTGCTTAGTGTCCAGGTCCAATTCGCTGCTACTAGAGTCCTTTTTGGTTTTCTTTTTTGTCTTCTTATAGTGGTGATGCTTTTTCTTTTTCCTTTGCTTACTTGACTGTATTAGACTGTCATCTGTATCACTTTCCCCATATCTTGAAGTACTCCTGCTTGGAAACATATATATATACATATATATACACACATACATATTTACACACACATATACATACACCTATAAATCAAGGTAGTAAAACTCTAAAAAATACCACCAACAATAAAGTTCAGAGTAATTTTACCCTTTACCTTGATTCTCCCTGAGTTTTAAAGAAGAGAGTCAGCAGCAACATACACAATGTAAGTTATATAAATCTGCACTGGAAAACAACTTTTGCTTTTTCAGCTGCTGAAATTACTGAGAATCTTAAAAGTTTTCATTGTCAAAGGCATTTCGATGTGTGACCTGTATAAATACCCATCTGTGATTCTGTTACCTTCACCACATTATAGACGATGACTGAGCTTGTAAAATATCCTAACTTTGCTAAGAAAACTATATACATATATATAGGATGAGACCTGCTAAAGAAAAAAGTTTGTACATTTTTCCCCTGTTTCTTTATGGTTTGCATAAGACATCAGAAATCACTTCCAGATGAGAAATTCAAGTCTCAGTCATCAAAGAACAATTTTTCATGACAAAATTTGGCAAATATGTGTATCACTGTACATACTACAGACACTCCCATGCTTTATAACCAATTGAAGTAATGGATGTCTTCTCTAACCCTTAATTACAGCACAAGCTGTTTGCAAGCAACTCTTCTGGAAACTTTGAGTAAAAGACAGAAGTAACAAGTCTCAGTATTCCTAATGTGTCAGTAAAAAGAACCCTGCAGCATTTCAGAAGCAAGGTACTTCAAAAAAAAACCAAACCCCAAACCCTGACACAATTTATTTAAGTTCACTAAGAAAAAAGCTGTGGGAGAAGCAAACGAAAAATGCAAAACCAAACTAAAACTTCCCAAAAACCATGCTGAAGTAATTTGGTTTTATTGACTAAGAATGTACCCCAGTTATAGGAAAAAAGATGAAACATTTTTCTGTACAGCATTTCTCGACAAAACATTTTTCCAAGATTAAATATAGTGGGATTGTGACATCATTCTACCTCAATGGTAATTTGCAAATTTCTTAGTTTTATGACATTAAAATCTTGAAAAGATTTGAAGAAATATAAGCAGAACACATGACTGATAGAGAGAATAGTGACTCCATTTCAAACACACAATATATGCAAGAATAACAATCAAAGCTGAGTATATGTTTTGGTAAAGACCTTCTCTAATTACCACAGACACAAACATAGAAGCTTGTATCAAAGTGACCAAATTTCTGAACTTGGCAAGTACTACCCTATGCTGTTAATTTTTACATGCTAGTGACAGTATATGTATGCCAAGTACAGCAACTGTGATGGTGAAGGGATTAAAAGTAGCTCTTCTGCAAAGATGGCTGCTTAAAGCTCAGTTTTGTAAAAGAGTATAATCACCCACTTCAGTGATCAGCACATTCTGCACAGCCACACAACCTCATATGCATAGTATTTCACTAATTCACAACTTCAGCCAGTGTTTAGAAAGTAAAAAAAACAACTGTGAAATGGCTGATTGCACTGGTTTTCACAGAGAAATCACAAACATTATGCTTATGCTTAAACTTTTTATTATTTCAAAGGTCACTTAGGACATTCAAAGGCTAAGGAAGAATCATTATCACACAGTTTGCTTTCCACTCTGAAATAACCATGATTTAAATGCAGCTGTGAGAAAAAGAAAATGGGAATGTAATTGCATAATTACAATGTCTCATTATTTTAGGTTAAAGGGCATGGAAGCATTATTCATACTTTTATACATTATTCATCCAGGCTTTCTTAAATACTGAACAGCAAAATAAAAAGCAGCCTTAAAAGGTCCAGATTTTGGTCTCACATAACAAGATAAACAGGACAAAACAAAGATGCTATTTTAAAAGATACTGTAGTATATTCTACCTTACTAGTGGTGAGTCTTCAGAGACAGTATCCGTAACTTCAGTATTGCACTGATGCAATAAAAGTGCCTCTTCAGTGGAGAAGCTTGAGTTACTAAGCCAAGCCAGATCTGCAGGTAAAGCACAATATCAATACAAATCAGCTTGCTGTACCTTATTTAGAGTTTAGCAGACAGGTAAATTTGCAGCAAATGTCACTAAGTCACATGTAATGATTGAGCATACCACAAAGGAAATTTCCATTTAGCACAACACTAGACTGCAATGAGCTAAATACTTCGGAGCTGGCATCTTCCCATGACATAAAACCTCCCCTATATAATAATAGTTGAAAGTTCATGATGAAAACAGACAATATGCTTTACACACTGCTATAAAGTTAAAAACTCAAACCTTCCAATATTAATTTTTACCATGTAAAAGTCTTACTTCATATATGTACAATATAAAAATGTTCTATACGTGTTATGAGCGCCTAGTGTATCTTCATATATTTTATATTAACTATCAATTATATACAATATATACATTATATACATATTTTAAGAGTAAAATTGAAAAAAATACAGACAGGCATAATTAAACAAAAGGTATAATTAACTAATGCCATACTTATGCAAACTTACAAAAATATAGTTTACTCACTGTGCGGAAAGTATTTTTATCATGAGTTTACTGATAGAGCTGCTCATTACTGATAAAAAAACTGAAGCATTTGATAAAAGGTCTAAAAGTCACTGGATTCTTGGTTCTCTAAACACCTTTAACATTTTAAATAACAAGGAAAAAAACCTAATTGACACTAATTTTGATGTATTAGTCAGCATTAAGTAGGCCCCAAGGGAAGTTTAGGTTTGACACTAGGAAATCTTTACTGAAAGGCTCATCAGGCCTTAGAACAGGCTGTCCAGGGANAAACAAATCTGGTCACCCTATCTGCTCTCCATGATTTTTACAACCATTTCTGCCTTGGTGTTCTTCCTGTCACTCTCTTTTGTGCTTTTGAGCACCCTATCTCTAATCCTTAAATAGCATCTACTCACTCTCTGCCAAGCCTCTCCTTCTTAAGCCTTCCTTTCAGAAATAGCTCTCATACCAAAACTCTTTCTTCTGTCTCATGTCCCTGAACTGTTGTCCACAAAAGGATTTAAAATGGAGCAGGCTGCAAAACATTTTGTTAACAAAGTTAACTTCATCAGCAAGTACAGACAATCAAAGCAAGCTCCAGTTAGGATTTCCCAAAAGACTGTCTATGCTACCAAAGCCCAAAGGTCCCATGTGGAGGGCCATCTTCCCTGGTTCATCCTGAACTTCCACCCGAGTGCAGAGAAGATCCTGCAATCTGTTGTACTGTCAGAACCAAAACACTCTTCTTGTGAGTGCCTTCACAGGTGCCCTGCAGAACACTGCCATAACACCATTTCTCAGCATTATAAAGCTTACGATGGAGACAGAACTCTTCAGCTGTATAGCATGTACACATGTGTGTGTGTTCCTGTAAACTTCTACCTGGCAATCAGAATCACCAAACCTAAGGCAAATACACTGCCTTATTTTGTTGAAAACAAGGTGCGGTTTTTCCCCTTCAGAAAATCACTTAGAATATATTACTGTAAAATTAGAATAAAACTGGAAACCTTAAAACCACAATCCTTACTTGCCCATTTAAAATATTACAATGATCTACTATTTAATCTAAACTCAACTACCCTGGCATAAATACCTTCATTTCAAGAATGCATCTATGATACCAAGTGCTGCTTTACACCAGAGATTTCTGAGGTACATTTATTAACTATCTTATTTATTTCTGCTCAATCTGGTAATGAGGATTGGGTTTAAATAACAAACTGCAATGTTTTTCCCCTGGTCACACTCTCATCCTCCTTAAACAGAGAAAGCACAATGGGCCAGAGCACTCCATATTTCAGTAAATAGAACTAAACAGTCTATAGAGCCAGATGTGGCCTCATCAGGACAGAGTAGAGAGGGTGATCTCTCTAGACTTACTGGCCACACTCTCCTTAATGCACCCTAGGACTCTACTGACATTCTTGGCAACAAGGGCACACTGATGGCTCATAGTCAGTTCACTGACTACCAGGACTCCAAGATCTTTTCCTTCAGGGCTACTCTTCAACAGCTCTACCCCTAACATTTAGTGATGCATGGCGTTGTTCCTTAACTGGTGCAGGACCCTACTCGTGCTCCTATTGAACCTCATTAGGTTCCTCTTAGCCCAAGTCTCCAGTCTGTCCAGATCATGCTGGATGACAGCACATGAAGAATTATGTCAAAAAACCACTTGAAATATAATACTGAATTCATTCATTCATTCACTTAATAAAACCCTGCGATATGGGGGTTTAAGTATGTTTGAAGGCAGAATGAATTTTAATAGTTTGCCTTCAGTCATATGGAGTCATTGATGACAAAATTCAGAATGAAAGACTTAGAATATTCAGACAATTAAGAAAAAAGTCTAAGATGTTTAACTTTCAAGGTAGCCTGTGCTATGTCAGATTGTGATCTCCGAAGTTGTTTATTAGTCAGCCAATGCACAGATGTTAATTGCCAAGCCCATCTACCATGGTAACTGTTCAGTTCACGTTACAGCCTCTTTCACAGCACTGACACTTTATCTAGATTATCTTTCCTAAGCAAATGTACATTTTCACAGACCTCCTCTACTTTGGCTCTTTCTTTCTCCCACCACAACAAATTTGACTGAGAAAGAACAATATGGAGGCATTAGGCTAGCAGACAGATGTACAGTAAGCTTGCACAAGGTATTATGGTGTATTTATGGCAAATTTCCATCTATTATCACCACTATCAGAAATGAACTTAAGTCATTTTGACTTAATATCACCTGACACTGTTATTCCCTTACAGATGTGCACACTAACATGGTGCTATATAACTACAACAGTGAGCAAAAGCAGAATAAGGGGTTTTATATATATTGTAAATTACTGGTTTAGGGTCCCCAAGGAAAACTCATTTGAGAAATAAAGTCCCATTGACCCCCTGACTGTGCCTGCAGCTTGGTTCTACCTGAACAGATGAGATCAAATAGCATTTTTAAAACAATCACACTGCAAGAACCAAGCCTTGCAGCACACCTCATGTGGATAAACCAGGCAAATGTTTAGAATGCCCCAACTACAATAGTTTCTGAACAATTTAAGGAAAAGGACTTAGAAACTCTGGAAAGAACAGAGCCATTTTTTCCATTAGATAATATGCAAGTGCAAACTCCTTGCAAATAATCTTCAGTAAATCAGTTAGCTGGACACAGGCATTCCAAACTTTTAACTCTACCTTTTCAATGTTTTGCTGGTTTTGTTTGTCCGATGTCTATAAAAATTATAAATTTATGCAGACTGCACTTTTTAAAAGACTATTAAGAATAAAAGAGATAAATTACTTGTGATAATATGCATGTACTTGTTATTACACTACTTTATCATCCAGATCTATGAGCACAATAGATGCAATCCAATCCAATGTCATTCTTTTTATATGTTCCCAAGCAAAAACAAGAATACAGTGAATGTCTACACCAGTTTTTAAGAGTTACACAAAGCCTTCTGTTGTCTCAGATCCTTAATATCTGCTTTCAGCAAAACCCACTGAATTGTCTTATGTATAGTTCAAACTGTAAGTAATTCTGTGCATAATGCTTACTACAGTTAATAGGGTTAATTATTACCACTGCTTTATTCATGACTACTGATAAATTTATGTAGTTTATTGTCTAACAGAAACTAATTACGCGTGACAGCATAACTGTAAGAAACCATACACAAAATTGCTTTACAGTCTAGAGGTTGCTGCAACTCAGCAATCTAGCAAGACAGGAAGAGTGTACGGCAATAGTTCTGTTTCAGGCAGCACTTACAAATTGCTTAGAAAAGTTTGCGAGAGTATGAAACAGAGGTAGTTGAAGGAATGAGACGTGGCCAGCATATCTGCATTATTATCTCAACTTTTATTATAAAACTATTTAGTCCTAAATGACTGCAAAGGAGAACTCAGTTCTGTGTATCATGTTAAACAAACATACTTTGTGAACTCTGTATTTTGATGCACTTTGGCTTCATATCAGCTGTAAGTAGAACCATCTATGGAAGAGACATCAAAGTTGCCCATCAAGTTCTCAAGCTGAATGTGTGAAATTTGATATAGCCACCATAAATGTGATTCTGAATTAGCATTTAATTTTTATGATTTTTTTATACAGAAACAAACACGTTTCTGTATAAAAAAAAGTGCAACATTGGCTACATCATAAACCAAACAAATTATGTTAAAATTTTGTCAGTAATTCTTACAGAAAAAACTTAACAGTAGACAAAAACTTAACTAATAAATAGCACTGATAACTGCAATCTAGATCCCCGAGTCAACTTGAGTAACATCTCTTTGTATAAATTATGAGCAAAGTGTTGCTACTAAAGCAAAGTCTTAGAGAATTTTACTCTACGTCTGCCTGGTGGATCAGATTCTCCCTTTGTACATGTAATTTGAGATATTATGTCTACTACTTTCTGAACCAAGCGCCATTACCAGAAAGGCTCCTAAATGCAGCTACAACCTATCTGTACTAGCACAGAGTATCAACAGCTTCAATGCAACCAAGGTGTAAAGCAGAAGTGGTCAGAACACAATAACCCCAGCCTGTGCTGTTAAAAGCTTCACTCACTCTACTGACTGTACCAAATACACATGAAATCTTGCCTAGACAAGACTGTCTTAGTGTTCCCCCTTACTGTTGTGTCTAGAGGACAGGCAGACTTAAGGGTTACACAGTTTACCAGGGCTGGAAGGGGCTTTCAAAGGCCATCAAGTCTAACACACCTGCTCAAGCAGGATACAAATTACTGAAAAGGATAACCGCCTAAAAGCCTGAATCAAGGGTAGTGGAAGCTGGCAAGCAAAAGTGTGGTTTGAAACATCTCCCAGTAACCAAGTAATAAACGAGCATCCTACACTATTGGACAATACACCAGACAAGGTTCTCTACCTGCTTAATTACAGTACAACTTGCTAGACAGCAAGCTGTTCCTTCACGACAGTCAAAATGATAAACTAAATCACAACCTCACTCATCACATCCCCAAATACTTGCCCTTTCCTTCTCCACCACACGCGAACCCAACACACACAGGTCCTTTTGTACGGCCACGCCTCCAGCCCCTCCCAGCACACAGCTGGAATCAGAGCTCAAGTCGGCCACTGAGGCGACGGCAGCAGCACCCTTTATTACGGGAATGTGCCTACTTGGGGCTCTCGAAGTTACCTCACGGAAAGTACCTATTCCCAAGAGTGTCAACTCTTCTCAGCGAGGGCGCAGATGCCCTGTGCCTGTGCGCGCCGAACGAGGTGCCTCGCTCCGCAGTAAGGAGCGGGGCCAAGCTGAGGAAGCGGCTCAGCCTCGGCGGAGGAGCCGCGGTGCCAAGCTCCTGACCATAGAGCCACAAGACACCAACGGCTGCGGTCCCAGAACCAGCAGCAGCACACAGCGGGGGTGGAGGGAGCCCGGTCTGAACGCGGCCGGACCGACTGAGGGTGGGTGGACGGGCTGGCAGCGAAAGCAGGCCCGACGGCGTGTGCGGAGGGCGGGTACGGTGCGTGAGGCTCCGGGGAGACGAGTGGGGGCGGAGGGGCTTTTCTGAGGCCCGGAATGTGGGGGAAAGAGGGTTCTGCCAGGACTTTACCTTTCCTGGAGCCCTCCCTGCTGTCGGGCGGGGGCTCTCCGGGCTCGGCGAAGGCCGGGAAGAGGGCCATGTTTCAGCTGACGCCGCCGCTACCGGCCCCGGCTACCTCGGGGCGGCGCGGCGCGGCGCGGCAAGATGGCAGCGCGGCGCTGAGCACGCCGGGAAATGTAGTTCCCCCTCGCCACCACGCAAAATGGTGGCGGGCCCAGGCTGCGGAGCGGCTAGTGCTGGGACTGCTGTGATGTGGGCACCGGAGGAGGGAGCTGCTAAGGAAGAGGAGGGAATGGGATCTGCAGAGCCATCCTTTCCCACTTCCCTGCCCTCACTCGGGGTTTGCTGTGAAGGAACAACCCCGAACAATACGTGTTGGGTACAGTCGCGCACAGGGCCTCTGTGTTAGTAACCGCTGTGGGCTTGAAGACCCCTCCGGCCTGTTTCAAACAGCGGTTGTAAGGGTGTAAGGACGAAGGCTCTTTCTGCAGCCACCCGGTGGGGTCGGTTATTAATAGTCTCCTGAGCTGAGAGCATTTGATAGCGTTTATGAGCTGCCCTCCACAGTGTAGAGCTCATAGTGGGAGTCTCACCCACTGGGAAAGTCTCTTGGTCGTGGAAGTATTTGTTACCTTATTCGGATGCTTATTGAAAACACATTTATTCTGCATACCTTAGCACTGGGCAAACTAGCCTCTATGTACAGCAAATGTATTATTTCCCCTTTCATGAACCAGACTCAAGCCCTTTCAAGATGCAGTTGGATTTGACAAAGGAGAAACTGAACGGATTTCATAACGAAAGCATTCATTCCATTTATTTGCTGAATGCCATTGTTCATATTGATTCTCAGTGTCCCCTACAGCTTCTCAAATACTGTAATACAGAAAATATGCTTTCTGAGAGTGAACAGTGACCGAGGAGAGACTGTCTAAGAATCCCAAATAGGAATTTATGGCCTGCACCCCTGGAAATTGGCTCTCACGGATAAAGAAAGGAATAAATTAACAAAGGGGTTTATTATTGTTACCACACATGTATCTACTTTGATATTAAGAAACCCCTGTCATTAATACTTCCACATAAATGCAGGCAATGCTTCCCATTATCACAAGGGGAAGTTAAACTTATGTGAACGTTTCTTTTTGATTCTTACATTTCTTTAGTTTTGTGTGATGAATAATAATTATAGGAATTTCATCTTTTTTGCTATATGAATTTACTAAGTGATATACTTCACAGTATCACAGTACTGATGAGGCTGGAAAAGACCTTAAAGATCATCCAGTCCAACCTAAAACCAACCAAGTAACCCTAACATCTGCCATCTAGCTCATGCCACTCAGCACTTCATCCAGCCTGACCTTGAACACCTCCGGGGACGGTGACTCAACCACCTCTGTAAGCAGCCCGTTCCAAAATCTTCGTTATATGAATTTACCAAGTCTTTACAGGCAAAACACACACAGCAATCAAATTAACATGAAAAGGATTTGTTTCAAAGCCCAACTCTTGGTAGGCCTATTTGGTTTTTAGACATAAATCTTACACTTGTACAGTATTTTAACTTCAGCACGTGTGTGTGTATGCATATGTAAGTGTATAAATTACAAAAAAGTATGGTCTTCATATGTACATTTACTGAGAACAAAACTACACCCAGAAGAGGAAGAAGGTATTTTACAGGCATAAACACAGCGTTCTGTTTGCTAGAAGAGCCCACTGGCATTTCACCCAATCTTTCTTAAGATGAAGACTAGAGTATTATAGCAAATTCTGAATTATCAAAACTTCCTGCATATCCAAAACAATGCAATTTTATCCAGTTTCTGTTTGTAAAGAAACAGAGGCAAGGTGTTTTCCTTCCTTTCTTTTCCTTGTTTTCACTTTGACTGCTTAGGTGGTTACCCATCCCACTTCCATACTTGCAGTACAAATTCCAGATGGTTTTTGCATCTCTGAGTTAGGTAAGGTTCAGATCTCTGTCGTGTTGAAGCCTCTGATTTATTCATTAGAATACCTCAATTAATACATCTAATCTGCCAGCATAGTATGGTACTAAAAAAGTCCTCCCAAACTATAATTTTTGAAATATTTGTTTATTCTTACATTTAATTTGTATTTTTCAACCAGGTGGGGATGGAGAGGTGACTGCTCTGTTTTTACTGTAAATGCAGCCAGCTCTCACCCCATCATTTCCTACCTGAAATTGTTCTGAAACAGCATCAATTTATGACTGGTCAAAAAAAAGAAAGCCTTTGTTGTGACAGGCACAAGTATCTGGGCTGTTCTGGCATCAGTACCTCGTGTTTTCCACTATACATCTGGTTTTTTGAATCTCTCTTCAACCTTGCCTGAAATCTTTCTCAAACTCATGATCAATGGAGCTGTGATGCTTGCAGGAGATTCTCCTTTCTCCATCTTCCATTTGTGCTGCTAAACTCCGTTATCCACCTACCCTTGAGATTGCAAACTCTCCGGTTTTATAAACAGATCAAATTTGTAAATTCTATGATACTGAAATGTTTTAGTATCCGAAAATGTGTGTAACTCTTGAGATGCATGCCATGTGCGCTGATTGCTGTCACTAGACAACCATCACGGGTTAATTTTGGTGAACTGACCTCAGACATGACAAACAGCTTGGGAACCAATCCTATTCGTTCCCACGGCCATAGAAACGTGCTTTTGCTGTCCCGGTTCCTGTTTTATTGGCTGGAGGGGTTGATTTCACTGCTGGCTGCTTTCACGTGTCTAAAACCTAGTGGCTGTGGTGTATTCACCACTCAGGAACGGAGTGAAAAGCTTCCTCTTCCTTTACCCTGTAGCTCCTTCTTCGCTCCCTTGCAGTTTTTTTCTTTCCCCCTCTCTGGATTCAGGCTTCTGCAGCTTGAATCATTTCTCCCCACACTCACCTTTCTGTTCTCCCCTCACTTTTTGTTGTCTTCACTGGATTCCTTCTTACAGTCCCTTCCCCACCCCTGCGAGGGTGCAGTTTGGGGCTGCGGCCGGCAGGGGTCAGGCTTTCTTTCCTCGCTCAGTTTAGTTAGAGGGGCGAAGGGTGGGGGGATCCTTGGACCCCTGTCCTGGCAGGGCTATATGGGATATGTTTTCTTCTTTCCAACTGTTCTTCTTGTTCTTGGTAATGAAACTTGTTTTCACTTTTCTTTACTATCAATTTGTGTGTTTGAAGATTCTAAACCAGGAGAAGAACCAATACGAGAGGTATTGATAAGAGTTAATAAATGCACATTGCAAAATCATCTACAGTGTAATGACCTGGCATCCTGCTGTCCTGAACTTTCAGCACATTGAGGATTATTACACCTCCAAAGACATCAGCTTAACATACCTAAATGATGGATGACATCACACAATCAAAATGATATATTAATAATACATCAGCTAGATTAAATTATATAGTCATTACAATGAAAAGCTCTTTCTTAATAGCAGTAAAAATCCCTTCCTACGAACTACAGTTATTCTGCTGAAATGCTGTTTCTTTTCGACCTGATAAGCAGCAGTATGCAGCACAACCTTGAGAAGAGGAGACTGCACACACAAGCATGCTTCGGATGCACTACAATAGCAATGGGAGATTTAATTTTCATGTAGAGAAGAAAGGATGTTAATTTATTTTTATAAAAAATAAAAGGTAGGCATCAAAAGTACAACCGTGTTTCTTCCGTGCACTTATTTTTCACCTTATCTGCCCCTCAGTGCTTTCTTACACATATCACATTGCATAAAACCAGTTCTTTTGGCTCATAAGATGGGAAAACCAGCTGTAGATGCATTAAATACATCAGGAGGAAAAATAAGGGTGATGGTAATTCAAAACTAGTTCTTGTGCAATAAAATAGCCTAAGCCAGAGTAATCTGAATGCACATGTACTTTAATCAGGATACAAGTGAAAAAATATGTGGTTATACAACTTTATATTTCACAACTTGTTTTATATGGGAATGGAACGGTTTCATATTTACAAGAAAATTGATTCTTCAAAAATCTACGAGCTGTACTGCAAGCATGAATTTGCACAACTTCATCAAAATTCTCATTCACAACAGTCGTCTTTCTCATGCTCAAACGAGGCTGGACTAAAACGCCTTCTGAAGGGCCTTCCAAGCTGACCCATGCTATGACCCTGTATGAGTTGCCCCTCTAGAATTAACCCTCTCATAACCACTGCTCTATGTACACATATGCACAAAACCTGATGACAGCCGTTATGAACTGACAACAGTTCATTTTGCTATTTGAGGGCTTGTGAGAGGGCAGGGTAAAATACAAAAGGAAGGTAACATAAACCTTTATCCTGCCGAAAGCTGAGCACCTCTGAAAACCTATGAAGCTTGATCCCAGAACTGTATAGAACCAAAATGTCTATTGATTTAAAATACCAGACCAGATAAAGTTCCATTTAGTTCCATTCCTTTCCTCTTCAAACAAATGTTTTGCCTTATTAAGGGAAAAATATTGGGAAAATTACCCAATAAAATCCCAGTAATCCAAGCGTATTATTTCTCTTAACTAAAAGCCACCAGAGAAAGAAGTGAGAGGAGCATGTAGAAACAGGAATGAAGTCTTTATCTAGAAAGTCTTTGCTCTAGAGCAATGTGAAAAATCATTACAAGATAGGGTAAAAGAGACTGAAAAAAGATAAAACTATGGAATTTGTATACATTAGTATGTTATAAATTTCTTGTGTGAGTGGAAGAGTAACATTTACATATGGAAAACATATAAAATGATTCAGTGGTGTCTCATTATTTCATACAATGTACTTGATAAACAGTTTTAGTCCATTATTTTCTGTAGCTTAGCAATTACATTAGGTTATTATTCAAACCAGAAATCTTACCTTGAAAAACCCACAGAAAATATACGTGGAAGTAAATGAAATGCAGCTAACACAGAAATACATACCTGAGCATCTTTATACAATTTATTAGTGACTAAGAAAATGATATCAGTGTTCATCTGTATATACAGAACAACTTCATTGATCTTTAAAGTATGACCAGCCATTGTAGACAATCTCACACTGGAAGCAGCATAACACTAGCTGTATTTCCCAGGAGTTGGAACCACTAACTGCTGATATTTAGGACTAAAATGCTAAATTACATTGATATGGTATTCTACCACCTCTGCTCTCAAAAAGATGACAGTAAGTTTTAGAATTAAGTACTTACTGTTAGCTAACCATATTGTCATTTTAATGAAGAAAGCACTTTCTGGCACCTCCACACTGAAAGGAAAAGCAGCACTCCACCCCAAACTATGTTACAGCCCTTGGCAGAAGTACACAGTAGCCTCATATGAACTATGGAATCTCTAAACACTACTAAATCAGCCTTCCTTTAGGAAGAGCTGCAAAAAGCAGGCTCTGCTAGCTTCATTGCAGAGTGTTGTACCTTGGGTTGGAATCCCAAATTTGTTAGCAAACAAATACATTGCAAAGGAAGAAACCTCAAATATTGACAGAACAGAACTGCTTGATCAGCCATAACAATTAATGGAGGCCCTGTCCTACAGTACCAGGACTGAAATATGAACCCTGGAGAGTCCAAGACCTAATCTAGAAAGCATCCTGTTTAAAGTGCTAAGATCAGGGGTTTTCTTCAGCTGGTAGAACTAATTACTTTTTATTGCTATTCACTAACTAACCATTTGAAAAAGGTAAATTAATAGGACTAACAGTTGCTGACAAGTCGGGAGATAAGCATATTCAGATAATCAGCACAACATGCTCAGTGAGTTGTCAGGAACACAGATAAGTTGGAGAGGGGTGCAAGGAAAGAGGAAAGGGAGGGAGGAAAACAGTAAGAAAGGCTGGGGATAGAAAATGAGAGCTACTGAATACCAAGCACACAAATAAATAACTGTAGCCAGAACATTTCATGGTAATGGAATTCGTTCTTTTCCAGTCAAGAGAAATACAGAATTTTCAGGTGATTGCTGTTGTTCAGGGATCTCTTCCTTTGGGGCTGCCAGCTGTGTTTTGATAGCCAGATTGGGTGGGAGTTGTCTCCAGCAGCAGATTCTGACATCTTTCTTCCCTGTTGAGGAAACAGCTTGACAGCCTCATCAAGGGAATTCTTTTGCTGCTTGGCAAAGTGCCTGCTCTGTATTTATTCCCTTTGTTTGGATTTATTTTCCTTTTCAATGTTTTCAGCACACAAGGATTCTCACCCCTCTCAAGCAAAATGATGATTAGACCTATACTATGCCACTATTCAAAGTGACTTCTGAAGCCTGATGATCCTCTGTGTCCCTCCAACCTATACATTTTCCTTCCCCATAAACTGGGTGGAGCAAGAAGAGGGAGCAGCAAGGACAAGCAGGCATTTATTACTACAGTTTCTGGCCCTGTGACACCATCCCTGTCTGTCGAGGAGAGTCCCCCCGAGGCTGCTTTATTTGTAGCCCTTTCTTCACTGAAGTTGGTGACAAAGATAACTGGGAAAGCTGAGTCTCTATTCTTTTTCATTCCCAACAAGCCATTAAGTACCCAGTGGTACATGGCTTGTGAAGCCTTTCACAGAGTAATGTGTGGGGGCTGGAATTTTGCAACCCTGCAGTTTTCTAAGTAGTGGTTCAGTGCTAAAACAAAGAGAATATCGTTTTCATGTGCTAAAATGAAATAATTCTATTTATTACTGCCTCTCCTACATTATTTTATTTGCAGGGGAGGGAAAAGCCTTCCCTCAAATTTCCAGCTACCTACCCACATTTTCAATTTTTTAATATTTCACCTTCTCGGAACAAATTGGTTTGGTGATCTTGAAAGCACTGATTGGAGATTACGCCTGATTTACTGTGGTACGGATAACTAAAATTAGTGGAATTATAAGAGTATAGCTGCCCTGTTTGATGATAAAAAAGGCAACGGCAGCTTAAAGCCTTGTTAATACCCTCTCTGCACCTCAGCTACCTCAATCGAGTCATTCAAAAGTTGTCAGCAGTAAGTCAGGGAAGTGATTGGATACTTAAAAAATTCTTGACCTTGGAAAGTTGTGCTAGCACAACTGAATGGATGGCAAGCAAGCCATGGGCAGGAGAGGGAACAACAAATGGGAAGCAGGAACATGTCAAACTGAGATTCCTTCTTGGACAACAGTAAAATGACTGCCTATGCAAGATCAAAAGTGAAAGCGGGCCTGTCACACCACCTGAGCCAATACTCAGACACCTGTGGTTAGATTATCTATGTCACTGATTATCTGTACAACCAATGTCAAAACAACCCCACATCCAGCAGAGTTACTAGCTGAGGCCACCACCGTACAAATGTCTCTTGCAAAGCTGTGCCTGGCCTGGATGCAATACATGCACCTTCGTGCAAAGCCAAAGAGGGTAAATGCTGTGGAACCAATGTTGCCTCTGTGAAAAAACAGCTGAGGCTTCTCCTCACCATGTTCCCAGAATGAGCAGTGACGGACAGCATGCCACGGTCACACCTCACGGCTTCCCCTCAGAAACAGCTCAAACCCAGCTGGGCTTCAGGCCAGGGGCAGCCGACTTCATGTAGAGACAGACGAAACGATCTCTAGCAGGCAGGATTATGGGAAGCCTTTTAGGTCAGGTGAATACGATACACACACATGGATCCAGTCTGGATATCTGACCCAGCAAACCGCCCTGCAGGGAGCTAAGGAGATAGCATTGAAACACCAGCAGCAAGAAGTCTGTCTAGTTTCTGGTGGAAAGTAAAGGAACAGAATGAAAAAGCCAAAATGTCATAGGTGACACCACCAGTGAGGCTTCATACTGTAAAGGATTACTGGCAAAAGACACCAGAAAACATTACAATGAGGAGTAGGATGTTCAGACACATTCCATCTTTGGCTCAGCTTCAGCCTGACTGAGCTGGATGGCACAGAGGATCCAGCTGAAGTTACAAGGTGACTATTTCTTGGTTGTCTATTACAGCGCTAACACAAACCTCACAAGCACAGTCGTTTCCTATGAACCTCTCAGTGTGGAAGTACAGTTTAACACTAGATAGTAACATTGCAGCTGATCATTCTGCATTACTTTGCATCATAAATATGTTTATTCCCAGTAGGGATTGTTTTAAAAGAACACAGTTTGTCCATATTAAAGCGAGCCAGCTTCCAAGCGAACACAAAGAGTTTTATTCTAATGTAATAGCTATCACTTTGCTTTTAACAGAGCATCAAAAATCCAAAACTAATTAATTATTTCAAAATATTCATATAGTGTGCACAACTTCATTAAATCAGTAAGCAGCAGGACCCTAACTTCTTGTGCCTTGTCTCTGCCCCATACAAGCTACACCAGTGAAGGTATTGCTTGAGGCTATAAGAATGCTGTGTGTTGCAGTCTTGTGTGATAGTAAGGACAGTTCTTTTTCACCTGAAGAATCATCAGCTTTTAATACTCCAAGGTTGATTCCATTAGGATAGGAAATCGATGAAGCTTTATGTGATCCTCTTCATTTTGAAAGACTGCAGATAACATACTGATCTGTGAAGCACAAAGAAATTCGGATGAGCAGGAACAATTTATTTACCTTTTGTTTCCAGACTCTCTGTAGGAAGCTGTAGTCTAAAAATCTTCCTTCCAGCATTTCTGATGCCACACAGACACAATTATAGCAGCTTCCAGATCACTTCCTCAGTTCTGACATGATTTCTAAATCCTCAGAAAAGCAACTAGAGTGTTTTATCCTCCTACTGTCTGCATGTGACCCAGTGTGAGTTCATTTTCTACCGCCTGTTATCTATATCAAAGTAAATATTTCTTGTGATTTCTGAATGGGAAGTGACTTTCATGGCGACTGCTTCTAACATAGATGGCCACCAACACCCAACACAGCAGCATGCACTTCAGACTTCATTTTTTCATATTTTCAACTAACTCCATTTGGAATTGCACAGAATCTCTTCACTTAGCCAAATACCATGGGCAATCCCATGTGGCCCTCCAGGGAAGCCAAGAGAATTACTGTGGGAATGTGTTTGGCAGTACAGCATTTTGAACTGAGTTCCCTTAAGGAAGAAATCAGCACAAATGTACAAATCTGGCTGTGTTTGAAGGTTTTGTTTTGCAGCCATCTGTGCAGGCTTTTATTGTTAAACAGGAGTAAAACAAATTCTGGACTAAGTGATACTTGTTTATGCATGCCTTTAGGTGAAAAAGAAAAATACATGGAAGTAGGAAAGGTGAAAATAACCAGAAAGAGCTGGGTTTGAATTATTAGAAAACCCATAACCCATTATGTTTTATTAAAACACTAAGCAGCTATTGTAAGGCGTGCTGACACTGCAAATTAACCTCAGAATCCTGATACAATTTCTTAAGCTAAAAGGTAGAGTCAGATGAAGGCAGTTTACTGTGCGTTGATTTCATAGACAAAGCAAGAGAGCCAAAATGTTGCCTCCTTCGTAATGGTACGTAGAATCTTCTAGTATTTTTGTAGAAGAAGTAATGGACTTGATCACTGCTTGCCAAATCAATGACTAGTGAAACAAATCGCTACAGAAACCCACTGAGGTCAAGAACCAAGTAAAATCTAAACATGTACATGAATAACAAACTACCCAGAGCTGTGGTTGTGCATGATTCTGAAAGCCTTATTCCATGTCATGCTTTTGATCCACATCAAATAATACTGATCAATAAAACTGTTAATTAGCAACATTGCAGGTAATGACACATGGCAGATCCATGCTCACCTGAGCTGTGAAGCAATCACCAGAAGTAGTTCTAACCACCAAAATTAGTTCCACTAACCATTCACACAGTAAAGTCTCCTTGTTTCTCCAGTACACTCTGGCATTTAGTTACTCTGAAACATGTATAACCTGGCAGTAAGCTCTTCTAGCTCTGGAGTTGTGCATTATGAGCAGCTAATGCCAGCCAGATGGTCACTGATGGACAGTAACTGGCTGTTGTCCAGTGCAACAGCAATTTTCTCTCCACCATCATTGCCCTCACTATAGAAGCCTAGCCAGAGACTTTTCCAAGACTGAGAGCAAGACAATGGAAGAAATGTGACACGGATGGAGTGGAGGTGGATAAGGCAAATAAGGAAGGCAAGTTAAATTTGAAGCTTCAGTATGCGATGCATGGACACAGGTACAGGAGTGGCATAAAAGGGCAAGTGCAGAAGGAGGTATCCTCCTGCATAGGAAGGCAAGTTAGTCTAGGGGCAGAAGTTGGATGTTTACCAACTGAAGTTGGTAACATTTGCTCCAAAGACTTGTGCCTATCCAGCAGATTAAGCCTGGGAGCCGCTGCTCTGTCTCACTTGGGTTTGTTGCCACAGAACCTATGTTAGGATGGATAACAAGGTATTTAGTTAACTAACCTGGGAAGTTAATCACATGCTGTGATTGATCAACATACTCCCACAATGGAAGAATGCTCAGAGCCATAAAGTCCTACCACAAAACCTGTGACAGAATTAGTCAAACAAATAGAGCAACAAGGCACTAGAGAAAAAACCCATCCACCATATTACAGCCCAGTATGGCCTTTTAAGAAACCAGACAGGATACAGCACATTCTATTGACTCTTTCAAGAAGGCAACCTGCCTTTTGTAAGCCTCTGTTCCATAGATATGAACATGATTTTGTGTGTCTGGGAGCATTAGCTACAAAAGGTATGGTCTTTACAGTCCCAATGCAAAAGCAAAAGGAACCATGGTTTGCATTCACTTGGGGTGGAAAACAATGTACCTTTTATCACCTACCCCAAGGGTTTAAGTATCTTTTGCTTCACCTTTGCCCACGTCATGTTAGCTACACAGGTAACAACAATCTTGCAATACACAGATGACGTTCTAACTGGAGGACATTATGAGGAAATGGTTTGCTAAAGGATGAATGCCCAGTGTTTACAAGAATTAAATGTGCTCCTAACTTGAAATGGCAAGGACCAAGTCAAGAAGTTACAGTTTTAGGTACATGATGTATAGGACAGAAAGCTTGTCCAGAATCTCTGTTGGCAGAGATACAAAGCGTTCAAGCACCTTCTGATACAGAGGAGTTACAAGCTCTGTTAGAAACTTCTGGGCTTTGGAGGCCTTGCATTTCTGGATTCAGTATTTTAGGGGAATCTCTAGAATTAGCTGAAGAAAAACACAGTATGAATCAGGGAACAAAACCATCATATTTAAATGATGGTGTATTACTAATGAACGTCTTGGGACCCCTTGATCCTGCATACTCAAGTGCACTTCACAGAGGCAGAGGTTACCATAATCAGCAGTACTCAATCCCCATAATCAATGGGGATTATGGCAACAAGATGCGCAAGGTCAAAAACTTACCTATTGTGCTTTGCTGTAAACCATGGCAAGGCTCCCACCTACGCTCCATTAGAGAAAGGGCTGTTAGCTGCTAACTGCTGAGCCATTAATTCAAGAAAGGGTAATCAAGTATGTGCACCCATTCTTATTTTAAAACCAATTTTAACTCGTAAACCTTAATGGTAGCCCAGGAAACTGCTGTGCAGGATAGACTTTGTAAATACCAGGCAACAAGTGATAGGATAAATAAAGAAAACAAATGATCAGAGAGTATAGAATGAATTGGGATGCCTACTTGAATACTTCTATGTAACTTCTTCTCCAATAACTGATGTGCCATCCTAGGAAGACAAGACAAAAGAGTTTGGTTCACAGTGGCTAGAGGAGTGGGTGGAAAACAATCAGCAAGTAAATGGTAGAGACATATAGGAAAAAACATACTGGGATAAGATTTATGATGCAGACTGATCTACAAGCTTACCCACAGGACATTTATCTGCCCACCAAAAACTGAAAACCCTGAAGCAGAATAGAATCAGATGGCTGTTTAGCTAAAAGAAATGTTGTAAAACTTGAGGCAGAAAGGCTTGTAAGTGGGTAGAGGAGTGGCTAGGACACACTGGGAATGACTGACTTCAGCAGGCTGCAAGGAGAGGATGGCCTGTGACAAGAGCTCTGGTGACAAATACTGTAGATGCATGTTGGCTTTTTTCAGACAATGCTACAGTACCTGTCAAAAGGACAATAGTCTGCCAATCTCAGGGAAGATAAACAGCTCTGACAAATTCATTGAGTAGATTGTATCAGTCCCTTGCAGTGAGCACCTCAAGGCTGGAAATACACCACCACAGGAGTAGAAACTGCATGACACATTGAAGTTGTCAAGGATGGCTCCAAGATGTCTTATTTTGCATCAAGATACAGTAGCACAGAGTGACCTTCAATCCACAAGATGACTTTCTCAAACAATATTCCATCTGTCTGCAGCTGAAAAATGTTGAGATGAAATATGAGTAAATGTTATGATTTTTATCATGTATATATAATATTATCATGCATGTATGATTATATATATATCATGTGTTATCATGCATATGATCACAGAATCATTAAGGATTGGAAGGGACCTGGAAAGATCATCTAGATCACAACAAACCAATCCCATTAGTGAAAGTAGAAACCAGCTTTACAGCACTGGGATGGTAAAATCCTGCAAAACAATGGACAACGTGCTTAAGTGATCCACTGCAATATCTGACAGCATCACAACCTTTTAGATCAGCACTTTCCTAACTCACCTCAAACTTTTCAAAAGCAGAGTAATAAAGTCTTTCCGAGGAATCTTTTTCACCTAAAAATAAATTTGCACCAGTTAAAGAGAAAACAAGGTACAATAATACTTGATGTACTAATTATAACACTCTTGTGTTCTTGTGCATTAATTTCTGGCTGACCTAGAAGCCACTCACCACGTTTATCTGACACGAGTTTTTATGAAAATAGAAAACAAAACCAAACAAAAGAGCATAATTTTAGAAACTTTAATAGCTTTGTCAATCTTTAATCACTTAGGCTGAACATTTCAGTCATGACTGTGTGCCTCGGCCTGTACAAACTTCATTCAAAATTGTTGACAATGATAATAGTCTAATAATAACAGCTACAGAAAAGCCCATACAGAAAGTCATTATTTTGTCTTTAGAATAGGGCTTGGCTTGCTTGCAGCAAATACAGCATGGTCACACTCCAAACAAAGAGGATGAAGCAGAATTCTGAACAGCTCTTCAGTAAACAGCACCATCTAACCTCACTGCTTAACAGAGAGCGCTCCTGACAAAAGCTGCACTTGATGATGATGATGTTGAAAGCTGTCGCATAAGGTAAACAACCAACTGCAACTTTAATGCTCCCCAGCTTTTCCACACTAGAACTTGTAAGGCTTTTGCAGGACTGTGTGTTTACCTGTGCCCACTCGTGTGCACGCAGAAATGATACCAGTAGACATTTCAAATAGCTAGAACAAGCCAAAAGAGTGCAAGTTTTAGATCAAAACCCCACATGACCTGAAATGGAAGAACTGTAACTATCCCCCCAATAAAAAGATGCATATTCTGTTATTTGGTAGTACCATTCAGGCTCCATAAGATGGCAGACCTGCATATATTTAACCAGTCTTAGTGTAATGACGTTGCTGTAAATACATGGCTTTTAAAATGGTTGCTTTAAATGGGTGGTGCATGTTTTCAGCCAGAATGTTTTGAATGTGATATATTTAGAACCATAACGAACTCTACTTATTACTCCGTATTACCTTTCCCATATTCACTGATGGCTTTGGACATGGCCCACATAGAGCACTCGTAAAAGGAAACAGCGTTATCACTAAGAGCTGATATAGAACTGAGCACACTAAAGCTTTTGAATGTGTCTTTTAAACAGTCTGCTTTCCAGGAGACTATTTGGGGCAACAGGAATTTACTTGTTAGCCCTGAAATCAGTACACTGATTTCCTGTTGAATGATGATGTCACTTCAAAATATGTTTTCAGATTGCCTGACATTAATGTAGTTCTATTATTTGTACAGTCACATTAAATATGGAATAGTAATAAAGAGTAAATTAATACAAGAAATTTACTTTATGACTAACACATGATGTTTACAGTTGTTGCTCTGGAGAATGCCGTGTGATGCCTTTTCCAGTGATTTATACCCATTTCCTTTCTATTTATTAAGACTTGAAGCTGGTTAGACAGACCTAAGATTTTCAAAGATGAATTTTTTGAAAGTGCTATTATGCTTTCAAAGACCAAGTAAGAAATGGAATGAGCTTGCAAATCTGTTTTTATGTTTCACTTCAGCAAACCCTTACTCATAAACATTTTAATTACAATTACAGAGGCATATAATTTTCCCACAAAGGTTTCACTGCACTTGTTCCACGCAGCTAGGACTACAAGGAAAAGTGTTTAGATTGTTTTTGAGAGAACTCTTGAAAGAAGACAGTGAGAAGTGGTAATGCCAGCAGGAAAGCAGTTCATATTCAGTCAGGCTGTGAAAAGGAAATCACAATAATTTTAAAATAGAAAGTGTTCTACTTCCTAGAAAACAAACAGAATAAAGGAAACAAATTGTCATGGTATTTAACACATGATCCTTCTAATAGTGCATCAGGAATGTTCCCCTGAAAACTGTAGTTAGGAAGAAAACTATTGCTAGAGCAAAGAAATTGTTTGTATGCAAATCTGCAATTTTTTCCTATCGAAGCATGGGCTTTAATCATTAGCAGTGAAACCTTATTTCAAATACTGCTCCCTGACACATTCACAGACTTCTCGCTGACCCACTCCTCAAAAATGGGATTTTTGAAAAAGAGCAATGAAAACACTCCAGTAACAGAAATACTGAAGAATTGAAGTAATATTATGAGTGTCTGTAACCTACTTCTACGTTTAGGCGGTTACTGTATCTAGCTTCACAGAGATGCCAGGAAGGTTTTGCTGCTTTGAAACTCCCATCGCTTTTAAAGCGGTCCTGTAAGCCTCTTACTGGTGCAAAGAAAGCTTTGTTATTTGTTTGCTTCTGGTTTATCTATGCTTGTTTCCATTAGACATGGGAAAAAAAAACCCACACAAGCGCTTTCTGCATGTCTGCAGCTCCTTATGCAACAGCAGGTTTTGGCCAGGCCCAAGTGGCCTGAGACACTCAACAATGTCCCAAAGCCCCAGATGCAGCCAGGCCAGCCCCGCATGCCTCTACGTGGCTTTGCACATTGGGTCTAATTTTGCAGAAGCATGTCTTTGCGTTGAAAGATTTTGCAGTGTTTCAGCAAGATGTTTAAGAGATCACTCATCACTTCATCATGCATATCCTCCTCCAACTCTCACTCAAACTGTCACTTCGAGCAGTGGTCCAAGAAATGCTTCTCACACTGTTATCCCAAAATCTGGGTTCTTTTCCCTAGTGCTCTAACAGCCCATCCACATAGAGAGCCCAGGGATTCCTTTATTGCAGGTTTGCACAAAGCTGGGAGCTTTGGTCATCCAGGCATTCAGCTCCCCGGATTGTGACAGCAGTCACTCATTTATACAATGCAAATTAGCATAATAATAATTCATTATTTATCAAATTACTACTGGCGATTACAACTTCAGTCCTAACGCTAATCAGCTAAGTAATTCCTTGCTTTAAATTGAAGTGACAGGGCACCTACGTTTTATTCCACATGCTCAGGAGAGGAAGATGCACGNGTTCTTTTCCCTAGTGCTCTAACAGCCCATCCACATAGAGAGCCCAGGGATTCCTTTATTGCAGGTTTGCACAAAGCTGGGAGCTTTGGTCATCCAGGCATTCAGCTCCCCGGATTGTGACAGCAGTCACTCATTTATACAATGCAAATTAGCATAATAATAATTCATTATTTATCAAATTACTACTGGCGATTACAACTTCAGTCCTAACGCTAATCAGCTAAGTAATTCCTTGCTTTAAATTGAAGTGACAGGGCACCTACGTTTTATTCCACATGCTCAGGAGAGGAAGATGCATGCAGGTCAGGGGCTATTTGACCCGTGGGTGTGAGTTTCAGTTATTATAACAAGGGTAGCTCAACTAAGGGACACACAGACTTCGACTTGTCTCATTAACNTTAGCTGTCCAATTTAACACAGACTAGAAGCACCTCTAATTAGTACAACCCTCACCGATTATTTCAGGTTACAAGAATGAGCCCTCAAGGGTAGAACAAACACATCTGTACAGACTTACTTTGTGCCTCTGGCATGCTGTGTTAGGGGGAAGGAATGAGATGAGGGTTTGTTTGCTTTCTCCCGCTTCCGGGCACAGACACCGAAAGCAGAGTTAACGGGGCTGAGAAACAGCCTCTTCCTGCAGATGCTGGCTCAACAGCCAAGGCACCACTCCCGCTGCCGGCTGNCTCTTGAAAGAAGACAGTGAGAAGTGGTAATGCCAGCAGGAAAGCAGTTCATATTCAGTCAGGCTGTGAAAAGGAAATCACAATAATTTTAAAATAGAAAGTGTTCTACTTCCTAGAAAACAAACAGAATAAAGGAAACAAATTGTCATGGTATTTAACACATGATCCTTCTAATAGTGCATCAGGAATGTTCCCCTGAAAACTGTAGTTAGGAAGAAAACTATTGCTAGAGCAAAGAAATTGTTTGTATGCAAATCTGCAATTTTTTCCTATCGAAGCATGGGCTTTAATCATTAGCAGTGAAACCTTATTTCAAATACTGCTCCCTGACACATTCACAGACTTCTCGCTGACCCACTCCTCAAAAATGGGATTTTTGAAAAAGAGCAATGAAAACACTCCAGTAACAGAAATACTGAAGAATTTAAGTAATATTATGAGTGTCTGTAACCTACTTCTACGTTTAGGCGGTTACTGTATCTAGCTTCACAGAGATGCCAGGAAGGTTTTGCTGCTTTGAAACTCCCATCGCTTTTAAAGCGGTCCTGTAAGCCTCTTACTGGTGCAAAGAAAGCTTTGTTATTTGTTTGCTTCTGGTTTATCTATGCTTGTTTCCATTAGACATGGGAAAAAAAAACCCACACAAGCGCTTTCTGCATGTCTGCAGCTCCTTATGCAACAGCAGGTTTTGGCCAGGCCCAAGTGGCCTGAGACACTCAACAATGTCCCAAAGCCCCAGATGCAGCCAGGCCAGCCCCGCATGCCTCTACGTGGCTTTGCACATTGGGTCTAATTTTGCAGAAGCATGTCTTTGCGTTGAAAGATTTTGCAGTGTTTCAGCAAGATGTTTAAGAGATCACTCATCACTTCATCATGCATATCCTCCTCCAACTCTCACTCAAACTGTCACTTCGAGCAGTGGTCCAAGAAATGCTTCTCACACTGTTATCCCAAAATCTGGGTTCTTTTCCCTAGTGCTCTAACAGCCCATCCACATAGAGAGCCCAGGGATTCCTTTATTGCAGGTTTGCACAAAGCTGGGAGCTTTGGTGATCCAGGCATTCAGCTCCCCGGATTGTGACAGCAGTCACTCATTTATNGTCCAAGAAATGCTTCTCACACTGTTATCCCAAAATCTGGGTTCTTTTCCCTAGTGCTCTAACAGCCCATCCACATAGAGAGCCCAGGGATTCCTTTATTGCAGGTTTGCACAAAGCTGGGAGCTTTGGTGATCCAGGCATTCAGCTCCCCGGATTGTGACAGCAGTCACTCATTTATACAATGCAAATTAGCATAATAATAATTCATTATTTATCAAATTACTACTGGCGATTACAACTTCAGTCCTCATGCTAATCAGCTAAGTAATTCCTTGCTTTAAATTGAAGTGACAGGGCACCTACGTTTTATTCCACATGCTCAGGAGAGGAAGATGCACGCAGGTCAGGGGCTATTTGACCCGTGGGTGTGAGTTTCAGTTATTATAACAAGGGTAGCTCAACTAAGGGACACACAGACTTCGAGCTGTCTCATTAACACTCTTCATTAACATCTTCAAGACCTAATCGCCAGGGTGTCCTGGCCTGCAGGAGGCCAACCATTCATTCTTCTGTTGGGGGGGGGGATTTGATGCCTTTAGCTGTTCAATTTAACACAGACTAGAAGCACCTCTAATTAGTACAACCCTCACCGATTATTTCAGGTTACAAGAATGAGCCCTCAAGGGTAGAACAAACACATCTGTACAGACTTACTTTGTGCCTCTGGCATGCTGTGTTAGGGGGAAGGAATGAGATGAGGGCTTGTTTGCTTTCTCCCGCTTCCGGGCACAGACACCGAAAGCAGAGTTA
Source organism: Upupa epops (assembly GCA_013397515.1). NCBI lineage: Eukaryota > Metazoa > Chordata > Aves > Bucerotiformes > Upupidae > Upupa > Upupa epops. The sequence goes on along the minus strand of VZRI01004992.1, from coordinate 27,801 downwards.
ACGGGGCTGAGAAACAGCCTCTTCCTGCAGATGCTGGCTCAACAGCCAAGGCACCACTCCCGCTGCCGGCTGCATGAAGAGGCGGGAAACGCTGTGCAGGGGCAGCTGAGCCTGTCCACCAAGGGGCGTGAGACCCCGGAGGCCTCGCCAGCCTCTCCGCGGCGCAGCAGGGGAAGGCACCGGGCCGCCTCGTCCCGCCGCTGGCCGCCTGACGACCACCGGCCCGCACTCGTTCTCACACTCCAGCATCTTCACTTGACGCATTGCAGGTACAGAGCAGCCAATCAGAGGCCTTGACTCTTACCGGCTAACCATTGCGGAGTGCTTTCAGCCAATCAGGCGCGTCTTAACAAAGTGCTGCCTCAGAGTCGCAGCAGGGCTTCCGTTGGAGGTTTCCTAGCCAGTTTTCGGTAACCCTCCGCGGGAGGACATAGGTCCTGCTGCCGGCGAAAGGCGCAGGCGAGCAGCGCGCTGTCGCCGCTCGGGTGAGGACCGTTTGGGTCCCTGGGCGCTGCTGTGGTCGCGGGGGTGTCCGGCGTGTGCGGGGTGCTGCTGCCGCTGCCGGGAGAGCTGCGCCGTAGCCGCGTTCCACCCAGCCCCGGGACCGCTGGCTGCGGGAATGGCGGGGAAAAGGAGTTTGACTCAGGAGGCTGCGGGGAGGGCAGCGCCCGGTGTGCCGTGGTTTTCCCTGTTGGGAATGGCTGTTGTAGTCCCAACGCGAAGAAGCGGGAGCCTGGAGAGTCTCCAGAACCGAGAGGCTCTCCAGAGCCTCAGGTCAGGCAGATTCAGAACTCCAGAGGACCCGCAGAAGTGTCTGCGCCAGCCAGTAAATGGCGCTCGCTGCAGGCGCTGCCGAGCGCTCTGCAGAGGCTCAGTTAACTCAGTGTCACCCCAGTACCAAGCAGAAAGGCAAGTCCTCGCCTAGGGGATGAGGGGAGCCTGGACCCTTACCGCGCTACTTCGATCTCCTGCCGCAAACGGGAGTCCCCAGCTACTGATTATCCCTCCTTTGTGATACCCTGGTGAAAAATGCCCCCCTTGGTCATCCCCACAGGCAGGTAATAAACAGCCCTTGGAGTGCAGGTTCGCGTGTGGCAGTGTCTTGATGCCAATGCAACGCTGCATGTTGCTGGCCTTGGGACGGTGTGGGAGATCCCTTACCTGATTTCACTGTCCAGCTGGAACAACCTGAGGGAGTGCCTGACAGGGGTGTTCAAAGGGCGCTCATTCCCTAAATGATGCTCCCTGGCCCCACTGGAGGCTGAGGGATTAATGAAAGGATCTTGGGATGGACAAAATTCTGACAATAAGTTTATTTGCAGTAAAATAAAATGATGAGTTGGCACCCATCACAGAAGAGAGTTCATTTTTTTGGTAGAAGTCTGTGGGTCAGGAGTACCTCCCTGAGGAGAGAACACACTGAGACAAACTAAAGAAAGAAGTGGGAGTAGGAGTAGGAAGATATGTATAAGTGATTTAACTCCATAATAATACCAATAATAATAAAATAGTCTGTTTTGAGTCTTTCTTTTTGCTTGCTTAATGCTGAATACCTTGTTTCGGTTATATTTTAAAGAGATTGGTGCTCTGTAAGCACCTAAAATAGAATATGGAGATAGAGACAGCAGAAGCAGAATGGATGCCAAAGTGAAATGATCTGAAGTGCTGAACACTGCATCAGCCCACACACAGGCTCACCCCAAGGAGAGTGATGCACAGAAGTCTTAGATGGTGCTCCCTGCTTGGAAAAATGTCAGTACTGGCAGACCAAAACTAAACTGAAGGCTAACCAAAATAAACTCATTAAATGTACTTGTATACAGCATAGAACTCCCGTTCTGAGTGCAGTACGCTTTTGTGTTTGGCTTGTGCTCTTTCACAGCACGGCTGATGGCTTCACAGCCAGTGCATAACACTGCGCTTACTAAATTAAGGACTTCATTAACATCTAGCGTACTTCTGCTACCACTACAATAACAAATAGCCATACTGTGGGGAAGTTGGATGATGCTTGCAGGAAAGGTGTGCCCAACATAGGAGAAACCTGGGACACTGCATTTTATGCGTGTTCTTACTTCATAGACACTAACAACTTCAGAATAAGGCATGCAGAACAGAGATTTAATTAGGTGGCTGATGTGAACAGCTCATAAAAAGTTGGGGAAGAATAGCAGGCCCTGTGGGACCACAGTGGCCCTATTTTCTAGGTTTACAAAGAACGACAGGTTTTCTTGGTACATTTCTGGAATTTCAACAGCGATGTGAGTTTCTGATGGAGGCACATGCACACCCTGAGGGTCAGACATTTGAGAGGCTGGACTTCACACATGCTAGTGCCCCCCAAAGGTAAAAAACCCCTAATGTTCTAAACAAAGAACTAGATCAAAGAGACATCTCCAGGGGGTATCAGAACAGGTATTCTGGAGACATCAGATATTCCTGTGATTCTAAAAATTCTTTTCCTAAAAGACTTTAAAAGACAAGCCCTCAGTAGAACATTTCTCAGGTACCACCATGCCAGGTTTTCTGGGGAGAGGCAGTTTTTTGGCTTTCCAGCAAAAGGCTATGAAGATTGGAATTGATTTCTACAGTTTCTAGGGACTGATAGTAGAAATGCATTGTCTCTTCAAGGTTTTTGAAAAACTCAGCGTTTCCCCTGCAAGGTAAAAATGGTGATTTGTAGAAATAATTTCATTATCCACTGGATTTATTACTGCTACAGATGCAAGAATCATGGTCCAAAGAAGTGCAATGATTCTGTAACTTGCTTAATGTATTCAAGACAAAACAAGGAGAGTATATCCTGGCAATGATTCTGGCTTTCAGCATCTGTATGCATAATACTATGCATAATATTTCTCACCTTAGTCCAGCTGTATAGCATGGTACATTAGAATACTGGATGTCTTGGATGGCAGTATTTGATATCCATTAGCTTAGGTGGTTTAGTGTAGCTTCTTACTCCCAAGAATCTGCCAGCCTGATAGAAACTCCCCTTTTCAGGTGGGTTAGAGAAAGGAAGGGAAGCAAATTAACACAGATCATTGATTTCAGGGCATGTTTACAGTTGCAGAAAATCTCTACCAGAAATTAGGATTCTGATTTAAAATTAAGATCACTCTTGAACTGTGGAGTTGTTAAATATTTTTACCTCCAGCTGTAGCACGAAGACTTACGACAGCCCTACCTAACCCAAAGAGAATTTCTTTAACATGAACCTACTGCAAAATTACAATCTGTAAGGGAGACTTGGCTATTGAAGGATGTACATGTGTATTTTACCAATCTCTCTTCTGCCTATGTCATATATATTCTAGTGTGCATATTAGTTACATTTAGCTGGGAATTCTGTTGCAAAATTAATGTCCCAGTTTTCCCCACAGGAGTACTCAGATAAAACCAAATTACTTGTGGACAAAAGACAGGTGTAACAACAATGCAAATAGCTCATCTAATAATTTCTGTTACGTAAAAAAGCCAGCCTGAGTGTCTTCAAAGATTTTTATTTCCTGTGTTAAATAGGACAAACTGAAATGAGGAACAGTGGTACTGGAGTAAACAAACCAATTCCCAATCTTTCTTCAGGACATAAATTCTGAAGCGTAGTTGTTTACCATTGGTTTTTTTTATCATTATAAGCTGTGTATTGGTTTAAAAACTGTAGCTAACAGCAACAGCTGTTCAACTTTTATCTATTAGTGGTTAAGACAGAAATTTGAACCTATAAAGTTAAGTTAGTTTGTGGTCCAGTGAGGTTTTCAGCATATTCTTAACGAGTGAAAACTCAAGCCGTTCCCATAAAATCAATCTGATGCAGATTGCTATTATTGTTTTTCATGTTGTTTCATTTACAATGTACTGAAGTTAGAAACAGATCTGTCGTTAGAATGACTGTTCCCATACATATTTTTCTATATAGAATATCTTAAAATACACTTGTGGTAAGAAGAAATTACTTTTCTATGACAGATGTATTAACAGGAATCATCACTGGGGAATACAGTTCACATATGTGTATCCAATAGTGAAGAAGCATGCCCTAGGTATGCTTGACAATGGTATGTAGAAGTGTTAAATACTTAGCAAACACATACGTACGCACTCTGTCCTCTTCTGCATTTGATTGTGGATACAATAGTGGATAAAATTTGGCTTTTATCCATAAAAACAATAACAAAACATAAACAATAGAAACAATGGAAGAAATAACTTATATTTAGGATCATCCAGTATTTACCATACTGTGAAACAGGCAACTAGAAGAGCTGAGAGCAAAAAACCCTCTTTTCATATATTCCCGTTTCTAAAGAACCCTGAATTCACAAGACTATGAAGAAAGGTTGGGTTTATTTAAGACTGTGTGAAAAAGCACTGTTATTTTCCCATTTACTTTACATTTAAAATGTACAAAAATTAGGGAGATGCTCTTTGGTTCAAAGTAATTATTTCATTATGTTTCATCTGCAAGATGTATGACAGAGTTATTGTGTGAGAGCAGGTCTGTAATTCCCATCTGTGCAAGACTTTTTAAGATAGGATCTTTATGGTTCTCAATGCAAACTGCAGTAAGTTTAAAACATGAAACTTTTCCAATGATTTGGCCTCAAGTATGGCAATTTACTTAGGTAAGTAGAAAAGGTTTCACTAATTTATTTGTGATATGTAAGTAATTTAGTTCTAACCAACAGCTACATCAGTTTTACATCACTATTACATGAGAACAGATACTCAACATTGGTAGCAATTACTATTATTCAGTTGGCCTTCTAACATTTAATGCTCAGTGCAAATCCACAGTGAGTGCAATTTTGATACCAGTGGCAATGAGGGAAATATAAAGAAATTATAAGCATTTAAAAGATTGGGGAGTCTGGGGTTGGGTTTATATTCTCACAAAAAAAAAAGACACAGTAATCTAAAGGCACATACATGTACGTTCCTGTTTTAAGGAGCTGCCAAGCCTGGAAATTTAAATGTTAAGATTTCTGCATCCTGCATAATTGTGGTCAAATTCAATTCTGCTTTAGCTTCTGATTTCAATGGAGTTCCACCCACTTATTTTCAATCTTAGGGAAGCTCATAGAGTGTTTTTACAAGGATACTGGCTTAGATTTTTGCCGATGCCAATGGCACCTACAAAGCATTTTGTAGAAAACAAGTCTCCCCCAAAAAATTGCCTATACGAGCAGAGTTTTATAGAGAGGGTGAAAAACTATTTTCTGATATACACATAATTCCAATTGACTTATAAAGCAGTGCAACAAATTCAAACCCAGTCTGGGTAGCTCACACATATATAACTGGCAATATTCTAGCCACAAGAAGTAACGATTAAGTTGTTCAAGTTGCACAGATGTTGCACACACATACCTATTTGATTTTGGGTTCTGGCACTTCTGACTTTACATATGCAGCTTACCTATGCTTATTGGCACAATACCAGCTTCCCAGTAGTGCGTTAAGTGATATGATAAACTTTGGTCCATCTCATCTTGCCATCTGTTCTCCACAGATGAAATATTCTTTAAAAAGTATTTAATTTTTGAGTATTTTTAAAAAGTTTTATATATAAATGTATTATGAGAAAAAGATTGGTATTCAATCAATCAATGTTAACAAAGCCAAGATTGAAAAGGACACCTTGTATGTAATTAGTAAGAGTTTATTATTTTTCCTAGTTCTTGACAGAGTTCCTCCTTGTATCTAAGGTTGTTCCCAAAGAATGGACATGAGTCTCTGCAGAGATGGAGACCCCAACACTATAACCTTACTATCATATTAAGGTAAAATTTAGAAATCTAATACTAGGTAGAATGGTTGCAAGTCTTTCACTGCACCTAATAGATTTATAAACCAGTCTTTTGTTATTATTACAGCTTAACCTTGAGTCAACAAATACATGCTTAGTGATAGAGCAAACCAATTTAGAACAGTAAATTATCCAATCAGAAATTCATCTTAGTAGCTATCTCATAGTCTTAAGAAAGAGAAAGCTGTTCATAAGAAAAAGCTCTATAGCAAGGGGATGGCCAAGATCTATGCTTTTAGGCACAAATCCTGAGTAATTCTGTGGCTCAGTCCAGCTCTCACTGAGATCCAGGAGATTTTGAATGAGGCTGTAGAAGATCCTGGTAAATCATTTAACATTGTGTGTCATTGCAATGACAGGGGCATTTATTGTCTGCCCACAACTGAACATTTTAAAAGAAGAATGCTGGTCAGACTCTGTACAAAGCTGAACAATTGACTGAAAGCAAATTTACAAGGAGCAGACAGATGCCAGTTTACATTAGGTCTTTTTCTACATTAAATAAGCAGCAAAAAAAATTAATATTCTGTTTACTTTTATCACTACCATATGTCAGATTAGGAAAAAAATCTCCTTAGTCAGAATGTTATTTTGGAGCATTAGCTGTGAAATGTTTTCAATTACAGAATGATGCAATTTAACAGAAAATACTGCAGAACCTAACTAGGGCACCTGAACCAATCAACCCAAGATTTTTCTTAAACAAGGCAAGATAACTGTATTCCAAACTATTTCACGAGTAACTTCACGTTTACAATCCATTTTTAATATAAATGAATTAATAGCATAAACCTTCAGGAGTTAGCAAAAGTAGATACAGAAAGTTAAAAATATTAAAAGGAATAAATGCACAGCAGTCCTACTCTAAGGCCCTGTTAATCTTTAGCAACATTCATTGAATGCTACTGAGCAGGTTTTCACTCCACATTTCCAGGCTTCTTCATGTGTGTCCAAACGCTGTAATGCTGATAATTACTTGCCTCATAGTCTCTCCTCAACAGACAAATCTAATTCCTTCCCTTTTTAACAAGAGAACGTTTGGATCAATGGAAGAACATAACACGTGCACTTAAAATGAAAGATACTGAAATAAGGCCCCTCACATTCTAAATGTTGCTAAGATTACTCTCCTGATAATACTTTCAAGCCTTCCACATTTTGGTGAAAGACCATGAGGTTACATTAGCTATTTATCACTGTACAAATTTCTTAGCCTAATGTTTACATAAAATTAGGTGTTTCAGTGAGTTCTTCACCTGTGTAACACCAGCACAGTAAGGTGAGTGATTTGTACATAAACACTGCTCTTCACACATCCCTGTGAAACTCATGTATCCAAGCAAAAGCTTTTATAGCCCACATCAAAGAAGCACTGTGCCATCTTTTCCAGAAAGAACAAGAGAAAATGAGAGCTTAGAATTGTTGGTCTGTTTTAAACACTTAAGATAAATTTGTGTTTTGTTCCATAGCAAAAAAAAAAAAAAACCCAAACCAAACCAAAACCAAATAAAATCCAACATCACTGCTTTGTCGTTGAAAAAAAAAAGGTACATGAAAAATAGGAAGATGGACATTAAGCATCTAAAATGGAAGCTCTCTATAAACCTATCATTTGCAGCCTAGCCAGCTGCAAATTTGTTTTCTTACATAATCTCATATACTAGTTCCTATGCAAATGTTAGGATGGTTTGGGGATCAAACTCTGACACATTACATATGCTATTTTGTTTGCTATGAGAAATCATTCTAGATTGTAAACAGATAACTGTTATGTTTGCCAAACTATCATGGGGTTCCAACAAGGCAAGGAAATAAATTGTAAATTCAGTGGTAGAAATACTGAAATTGTTAAGCAGAACCCAACTGGTTTTGTATTTATTTCAAACATGGGAAGCATGCACAATTTTTCATAAAGAGAAAAAATAGAGAAAAATGTATTTTGGATTATTTCAGTCCTATAATGCTATGCTGCAAACAGCTCATCAGAACTATGACCTCATTGGAAATCCTCCCCATCCAGGGAGGCCAAGTAAAAACCGTAACTAAAAAAAAACTGGAACTACAAGTAACCTCAAAATCTAAGGGTAGCTGTCATTAACAAATCCCTTAATTCCAGTGTGTTTGTGCTTCCATGCCCATTACAGGAGGTACAGCTTAACTGCTACATTTACCTGGGTTATTATCAGTTGGTGGACAAAAATCCTCAAACCCAGAGCCGACAGAGGAGAAAGGAAGAAAACATCTGACATCAAGACATGCTTTTGCTGCCTCTCACTTGAAAGCAAAGCCGTTCTGCGGGGAAGAGGCTGAAGTGACACGTCAGTTGTAACCATCTGATTCTGGATTCAGTTCTACGGTCATCTAGACTCTGGTGCTTGACAAAAGCCTACGAGTAAGAAAAAGGCAGCGGTGGTCGCTGCAATCCATCGGCACGTAACAGCCTCTGCCGTGCCATCCTGTCGCCCCGATCTCCCCGAGGAAAGCGCTTTTTTAACGCATCCCCCCCGCCCCGGTTCCCTCCCAGGTGCCGCCGGAGGCCACGGGGCAGTGGGATGGGGTCTGGAAAAACCCAACACACCGGCTCGCCCACGATTCCGGCCACGATTCCCCTCGGGAGATCGAAGGCGAGGGAGCGACAAGGAAACGGGCACAGGCCTCGGCGCAGGGCCTCGCAGCCGGCACAGCAGCAGCTTCCCCCGGCCTCCGGCGGAAAATGGCCACGACCGGGCCCGGGCTGCCCTCGCCACTCGCTTCGGGGCGGCAGCGGGGCCTGCCCCTGGGGCGGCGGGGAGGTGCTCGCCCGCGTGTCCTTGCGTGGCTCTTACCGGGGGGCGAACAGACAGGGCAAGGGAAGTACGGACGGGAGGGAGGAGGAGGAGGAGAGGGGGGGGTCAAGCACCGCTGTGACGGACCCCCCCGCAACCCGACTCCCGCA
>VZRI01004992.1:0-18648 GCA_013397515.1 Upupa epops | reverse complement strand
CCCTCCTGCCGCGGCCCCGCCTCGCCTCCCCCTTTCCCTCCGCTCCCCTCCGGAAAGGGCCGGGCGCGCTCCCGAGGCCGCGGCNAAACCCCGCGGGGAGGTGGCAATGGGAAGTTACAGCTCGCTCCCCGCGGGGTGAACGGGCCGGTGTTGCGGGCACTCTCCTTCGCCTTGCTGCGCGGAACCGTGGCGGAGCCGCGGATCCTCTGCTCTTTCCTTTCCCGGGTCCCGCTGCGCTGTGNCCCCCTCCCCCTCACCCCCAGAAAAACGCAGCGGCGGAGCCCATCGCTGCCCGCATTACATCATGTCTCCTCCTCTTCCTCCCGGCCCCCGCGCACCTCCCGCCTGTGGGGAACCGGGGCGCGCCACTCGCTTGGAAACGGCCCAACGTCTCTATGGGGGTCGGGGTGGGGGGTGGAGTGGGGGTTTAGCCTCCTCTCCACCTCAGGGGGCTGCGGAGCTTCGGTGTCCTCCCGAGTGGGGGATGAGGACGTGTTGCGGCTGCGGAAGGAGTGAGGGAGTGGGGCTGCACTGCAGCAACGGCGGCTGCGGCTGGGAAGCCCCTGTGGGCCGCCGCCCAGGCGGTGCCGGACCCCTCGCCAGGAAGGGCAAAGGGAAGAGCTGGGATTCTCCCGGCGGTTTTTCCTCTTCCTGCGAGAGCGGCGAAACGGTCGTAGAGCTGATCCCTTGTATCTCTTAAGCATTTCGTCTCGGTTCTGCCTGTCCATCTCCCCTTCCCGCCGGCGAGGGCTGACATCACCAGCTCAGGGCTGGATCACTTGGCTGGGCGCGGTGATGGCCCCCGCCGCGGGTATCTTTGTCCTGGCGGCTGGCACAGCGGCTGTGGCTGGGGAAGGTGAGCCTCATGGTCGTTTAGGGTCAGATTGCGAGCTCCTGGCATCGCGGTGTGTCTGCAGGTTGTTTAGGTTTTTCTGCATTCGAAAGTCGATTTTAGAAGCAGTGGTCTCCGACTAAAGGGGTAGTAAGCCGGGTTTATGGCTGGAGGTTGCCGAGGTGTGGCTCTGTTTCCTGTTGCAGGGCATTGAGTCTGTTATGTAAATTCCTTAGATAATCTTGAAGTAAAACCTCACACTTTTTGGAAAGTCATGGAATGTGGAACTGGATTTTGAACACCTTATTAAATAGGAACTACCTTTAGCTGTTAGTATTCCTACCCTTCTCCCCCTGATGCGTATGGAGAATTGTCTTAAATACTATATATAGACACTAAAACATTACAAACCATCAAGGCATACATACACCACCTGTTCACAGGTAAAATACGTGTGTGGCTTTCTCTATTTCTCTGGGTAAGATTGTATTAACATTGTATAGCATGTAGTGCTTTTTATTCTTGAATAATGATATTTTAGGACAAAATAGTTAGAAGATGCCTGCTTTCTCTGACCTACAAAATTATCTTCATGGAATAAAAGTTGCTCAATAAAATGAGTTTAGAAGGATTGGTACCTTATATTTCCTAGTGAATCTGGGACTAGGTGGGTGGTTGCTTTAATTACTAAGCAAATGCATGTTTTTCCTTAAAGAGCTGGTTAGGCTTTTGAGTCAAAACAGCTTTTTTGCGATGTTCTATTCACACGGAAGGGAGAGGCTTCTGAAAGGATGCGCTTAGCACAGTTAAACTCTGGGAAAGCTCATTCACTTGCTTGCTGAGCTGTATACCTTTGGATACAGTACTGACCTCTTGATGTTCTTACACTGGCATTTTAAATCTTACCACGTATATAAATTGTTTTACACATCATTTTATCAGTGTGAGGCACCTTAAGCTGGTTGGCTGAAGGTAAAACTAACCTGATGCTTGAAAACTGGCATTTTCTTTGTGAGGAAAATGCAAAAATGTCCGTAAAACCAAGTATAATTCATCCAAATAATCCAGCACAGCCCTTTCTGCTAAGTTAACAGTAGGCTAGTGCTGGATGGAATGTGATGGGGGAGGGTGGACTTAACTAGTGTTAGATCACTAGGTGGCACAATTGTTATTAGTCCCCTAATGTGCAAATACCTCCAGTATTTGCTGGAAATGACATCTGATGTGATGTGAAACTCCAAACACATTTAAGGATTTCATGCCTCTAAGATCAGTTGGCAGGAGCCTGCCCACCTCGTGTCCCTTCACTTGATCAAATTGGATTATCTAAGTCAAAATTGGTACCGTCTAGTTTGTCCATGTACAGTTTCAAAATGAGTTAGCTGACCTACTCTTGGAAAGGGCTGTATGGTGTAGATAAGTGAAATCATTTTGTAGAGGCAGATTTCCAGGGTTAAAAGTAGCTTTGTAGAATGACTCTGTAAATCACTACACAAGTCTGAAAGGAAGTGTCTCGTGGCTTGACATAGCTAGAGATAAATGGCATTCTAAAATGTTCTATTCTTCATGTAGGCTGATCAGCTGACTGAAGAACAGATTGCTGGTAAGTGTCTTAATGAGAAATTACTGGTTTTTTTTGATAACTCCTTGTGAATAGAAGAAAATACACTTATCTCAAATGCAGTGGAAAAAAATGTGAACTAATGTTTCTGAAAAACACTTCTTAAAAACAAAAAAAAAGTACTGTGAAAACCCCAACTAAACAAAAGCATTCCAGAAGATTACTGGTTCATTGCCTCTTAATTTAGACTGCTTGTTCCTTAGGCTGCAGATAATTATTTCTTTTTTTTTAGACTTTCAGACTTCAGCCAAGTCCTTTTAGATTTCTTACAAACAGAAATAATTGTTAGACTCAAGTGAACTTGTTGGAGTCAAGCAGACCTAGGTACTCTATCTTCACTTTATTTAAAAAAAAACCCCAAACTTGAAATGACAACTAATAAACCTAAAACTTACGTATTGCAGATCAGTGTAAGCCAATGTCTTTTAAGTAATTGCTAACAGAGTGTAATTTAAACTGATTAGGAGAAGGATCATTTTGTGGTCTTCTGGAAGCCAGTCATTCACTTGAGGCTGACATCAAATCTTACTGTTTGCTGCTGTTAAATGATAAATGACAGAAACTTACTGTTTCTGTAAGTCTGTTAATGGTGGAGGGGGAACCTAGTGAGTCCCTTATCCCAAGCAACTACTGTTAATGGTACAACTGTGCCTCAATCACAATGATGAAGTGCATTAATAAAGTTGTAATGCATGCAATAGCCACATGAAGCAAGTTTGAATATGATATGCAAATCATATATTTGCATTATAAATGTTATTATTTAGATGTTAACTCTCCCAATGCACAGCCAGTTACATTAAACATTTTAAGTTTGCACCAGGCACTGTTAGTGGAGTACATTCATCATATGCGGTTTTCTCATGTTAGTGATGTTACTAAACACTGGGACTGTTTCTGTGTCTAGAATTCAAGGAAGCCTTTTCCCTATTTGACAAAGATGGTGATGGTACTATCACAACAAAAGAACTGGGAACTGTCATGAGGTCATTGGGTCAAAATCCAACAGAAGCAGAATTGCAGGACATGATCAACGAGGTAGATGCTGATGGTAAGTGTTGGAAAGGTGGTTATTAGCACTGTGATAATCTTAAGAGGTTTAAAAATATTTGATAAAACCAAAACTCGGAGGGATGTCAGTTTTTCCCACACAGTACTCAAAAGATGCTAACAGTATTAGAATCCAGAAAAGGGGATGGGCAGAGACAAAACTACTGCTATTAAGTCTTGAATATTTTATGGGTCACAGGCTTTCTATTGCCATCCAGCGTGTCCTGACCTGCTGTTAACCTGTGTTTCCACTCTGTTCTAGACATGTTTTGTCAGCCCATGTTGGTCTTAGTAGCTGCACTCTAATGTGGTTCTGTCTGAGGCCAAAAATGTGGTAGGAGTTGAAAAGTGCATAACTTTCAAGAATCAAAAACTTAACAAGGAGAGACTGTGTAGCCTAGTGATTAGATCACTTTGTAGTTGGGGGGAAGGATTGGAGGTAGAGGTAGGAAAACCTTTCTGTATCAATTCTGAATTATTTTATGTGGGTGCCAGAAAGGGTGACTGTACACTTTGTTTGTGAGACTACAGACAGGCCAAGGAAAAATACTTTCCCCTGCTCAGTGAAGTCAAGGCTTTGATCTTGTATGTTGACTGTGATGATTTTTTTTTCTCTAATACCTTGGTAGAAGAAGAGTTGAAAATATTGGCAAGAGTATAGGCTGTTTATCAGACTACATTAATTGCTACTTTCCTGAAAGTGTAAGTTGACCTTAATTGCTATCTGTTGGAAAAACTCAAGTGTTAGCAGTGCTGCATGAAGTTGTGTATAGTAACTTGCTTGGATTGTGATCCATGATACTACACTAGTAGATGAAAAATGAGAGGAGACCGAGGGCTTCAGTTAAGGATGCCTGCCCACCTGTTTATGCTTACTCTGTGGCAGAATCTTTGCTGTTATTCTGTGTGTTCATTGAGGATTTCTCAAAGTTGAGTAGAGGACCTGTATTCAATTTTAGCTGGTAGATAAAGCTGGCTATGGTCATAAAAATTTGTATGTGTCTCAATCTCGAATCCCAAACCTTTGCCATGTTTAGGTGCTTTGCTATGAGAAGCAGTGGGTAGATTTTTAGTTGCACAGGGAATTATTTCACATGGCCATGCTTTTTTTAGCATATGGAGCAGAATCCTGACCGTATAAATCTAGTTTCTGCTATTTTGGTAACTTGTTTCTTCTCCATAATGCTTTCTCAAAGTTTTGGGCACCCTGAAGCTTGACTTCTTACTCTAAATAAAAATTTTAAAGTCTTAAGGGTGAGGCCTGGCTGTATCCAGGGATTAGCAGTTTTGTAGTGAAGCAGCTATAAGCTCACCTACTGCCAAGCTTATCAGAAATAACAAATAGTGGCAACTTTTCTTATGTTTCTGGAATTTACAGATCCTTGTTGCCTGTTAAAATGGAGTGTTGGTTTTGTGATGTATAATGTATGTTGTTATGGAAGTTGATTTTTAACAAGGAATATGTATTTGTCAATAGCTAAGAGAAGTGTAGTTTTCTCAAACTACTTAGTACTGCAAACAGGATATTTAACTTTGTAGTGTGTTCCCTTTTGGAACTTACGGTAGCAACTGGACAATTCTGAAGAAACTGAACTAACTTCAGGGTTTGATTTGAAGTAACGATAAGAGTATTTGTTAACCTTGGTGTGTGAGACCAACGTTTTACTTGATGCTTGGATGGCAAATGGTATGACCTGACCTGGAGAGAAGACAACACTTGGTTTTAGTGAAATGTTGCAGTCACTGTATTACACATTGTAATAACAAAAAGTCAGTGGTAGCAATGTAGAGAGTGGATCCAGTTCTTTAAGAATGGTTTACAAAGGCTTTGTCCCTGGCTAAGTTGAATTCCAGATTATTTTTAATAAAGAAAAGCATGGAAGTTTTTAATTTTTAGAAGTTTCTTTCCATTAAGGCAATGGCACTATCGACTTCCCTGAATTTTTAACCATGATGGCCAGAAAAATGAAGGACACAGACAGTGAGGAAGAAATCCGCGAGGCATTCCGAGTCTTTGACAAGGTATTAATAAAACTACAAATATTCTTTAGAAAGAGTAACGATGTCCATCTCTTTCTGTGTTTTCTCCTTGTCTAAATGGAAAAGTAGAATCAGAGGAATAGGAAACGGAGGATTGTTGCAGGTTGTTGCAGCAGGCCTAAGCTTCAGGGCTTGTTCATCTAGAAAATTTTCTGGCCTTCCTTTAGAAGTAAAGATGAGCAGACTGTGATGCTTGTGGGGTATTTTGGTGCTTGGTTGCAGGGAGGGAGGAATTCTTCTATACTTGTGGCTTACCTATTGGTAATTGTCATATGAACTTCTAAGCTTGTGTGCACTTCCCTTTGGAAAAGGAACAATGGAAGAGGGCTAAGGATGAACTCTAGGTTTGGATACTGCTCGTGGAAACACTGAATTACAAGTGTCACTACCTTTTTTTTTGTCATGGAGCTTTTCACAACTCCTTATGAGTAGAATTTAAATGCTTTTTTGAAGGCTTGTTCTGTATCATGCAAGATGTAGCTACTTGCAGTCTTGTTACAGAGGTAGTGTTATATGGAAGATAAAGTGGATTTTACTTTTGCTGTTGGAGAAATTGTGTTTTCTAAAATCTTTTGGCCATGTTCAGGCAGCAGAGACTAAGCAGTTTGTTTTTGGTCTTATTTTTGAAAGTTCTTTAAAAGCATTAAAAATACTTTATAACTACAAAGCAACCATACAGTTATTCCTGTTACAATAATTTGAGTTCCTATTACAATAATTTAATTGAAGGATATGGTGGCATTGCATTCTTTGAAAGGCAATGGGATTAGTATGCACTGTAAGCTTACATGGTGTACTGGGTCTGTATTTCTGGTAAGGCTTGTTCAGAAACAGTTACGGGTAACCTAGGTGTAGTTGCAGAGTTAATGCCAGAGTTGTTCATCATGTTGTTGTGCAACTTTTTCCTCGCAGGATGGCAATGGCTATATCAGTGCTGCAGAACTACGCCATGTTATGACAAACTTAGGAGAAAAACTAACAGATGAAGAAGTAGATGAAATGATCAGAGAAGCAGACATTGATGGAGATGGGCAAGTCAACTATGAAGGTAAAAAGATGCTCAAAATCCAGGCTGAATTACCCAGATTAAATGAAAGCCCGTTGCACAGAGCATTAATTTCTGGTACTTGAGACACCAGTTCATTGGGTTGTCTACTTAGAAAAAAATGTTAGGGGCTTTTTTAATGCCTAGCATGTTTAAGAGGCTTATCAGTTTAAGTATTCTGGAGACAATAAATCACAGTGACTTTTTATCTTTTCAGAATTCGTACAGATGATGACTGCAAAGTGAAGAGACCTCCTTTACACCTTTTTTCCTCTAGAAGAATCAAATTGAATCTTTTACTTACCTCTTGCAAAAAAAAAAGTTCATTTATTCATTCTGTTTCTGTATAGCAAAACTGAATGTCAAAATACCTTTTGTCCACAAACTGCATGTAATGGTTGGTGGTCCTGTCCCCAAAAGATAAACATCAGTTTTACAATATAAATAATTGTACTACCTTGAAAATAAAAAAAAAAAAAGGAAGCACTTAGTGAACTCGAAAGTTCCATTTGCTAATGACTATTACACTGTTTGGGCTGGCCAGTTTTTCATGCATGCAGCTTGACAATTGAGCACAGTCAGACATTTGTATTAAAAGGAAAAAAAAAAAACCAGACCCCAAACAACCTAAAGGATCCGCTCTTTTGTTCAACAGTGGATTCTAGTCCAATTTGTAGTATAAATTGTCATAGCTGGTTTACTTTAAAATTGGTTTATACCTCAGGATGGTATGCAGCAAAATGGTTGAAGGATGCAGAATTTAAAGAAAATGCCCTAAAGGTTGAATGGTTCTCCTGTACGTAGCAGTGTGCTCCAAAAATACGATGATCATAACTATGGATGGCATGTCTATGTTAAAATACTGGTTTAACATTGTCTGCATTGCACTATAGTGAAACGGGTGTCGGGCTGTTACCGTTCACAAAATTTTTAGAAAACCTTCACCAAGGGAGCATCTTTGGACTCTCGTATTTTTAAAACCTTCTGTACCATGACTTGGAGCTGGCGGAGTAGCCTGTGGACTTCAGCACAACTATTGACATCGCTGTTCAAGATACTACAATTTATGTCCATTCCAAGTTGTAAATGCTAGTCTTTTTTCCAATAAAAGACCATTAAGTTAAAGGTGGTGTTAAATGCTTTGTAAAGCTAAAATATATATATAATTGAGATAATAAACCAAAAAAGCAGTAGGAGGGAAATGTTTCTATGAATGACTTGCTGCTAAATTATAATGCACATGTATGCAATAAGTTATCCCCTATCTTTTCAAGATGGCAAGAACTGACCTCCTGTAACCCAAGACCTTTGCTATAAATAAATGAACTTGTGCTTGCCTTTCATATTACGACAATGTTAATTTAGTTGGTCTCAAAGTCGTGTAATGCTGACTCGTCAACTATCAGCACAGAAGTAACACCTCATTTCACTAAAGTGGAGAGCTCTGAGCATGCATGTCAATACTGGGGAAACATGTATAGGATGCTTAGGTTTTTTTGACAGGTTATGGAAGCTAGTTGGAGAATTGAAACAGCATGGACTTCATAGATACCTATGGTTCTCAAACATGCCAAAAATGTGTTTCTCTACCCACAGGAAGAAAACAAAAGGACATTTCTTTTAAAATATGTAAAAAAAAAACAACCTAGGAAAACCAAACCCCACAAAACCCCATAACTAAGCCTTTTTGAAAACTGGGGTTGTTACGTATTGACTATCTTCTCAAATACTTGCATGAATTTTGTGGGGTGGAGAAGAGGACTAGGGTTAATCTAAAAAACATTTGTTACTTCTGCTTTGCATGCACTAGCAGTGCTTAGTCATTCCGGGTCTCTGAGTAGGTGTTCTCTGATCCTTCAGCTTCCCTATGAATGAGTGGCAAAGCAGCAGCATCCACTCCTTTTTGTTTGAAAGAATGCCTTTTTTGGTTTGTTTTGGTTTTTGTTTTTTTGTTTTCAATATTAGAGCCTCCTCAGGGAAGGCTTTCATGCTTGGGAGGGAGGGATTACAGCATAATTACTTGACTGTAAGTTTGTTTCCAAATGTAACAGGAGTTGCAAGCCTTAATTGCCTTTGCTTTTGGAGAGTATTGATACTATCTCTTGAGAGAGATGCAAGTCTCCATTCATCCTTTCTAACTGGGGTGCCTGTGTTAAGAACTTGGTTGGTTGAACTGCAGCTTTACTCAGTGGGGGTCAAGGGACACCTCCGGAAGGCAATTGAAACTATCTGCCTTCAGTAACGATTTGGTTTTTTAATTTTTCCAAGGGGGGTGGGTGCGGGTGGGGAGGATTCTGGGCGGCTAGGGACCCAGACACCTTAACCAAGTGCCTAAAAGTTAGATGGGCTGAATGTAGGCAATTGTTTAGATCTCTAGTTGTTGCAAAGGCTTTTTGCCGCGGCTGTGTATGCTGTCCTAGCAAACAGGCCAAGGTGATGGGGAAAGTCCAACTACCATTTGAAAGTAAGAGTCTTGCTTGGCAGCTGCAAACTGCTGCTTTGGTAGTGCTTGAGAATGGCTGTATGGATTCTGTAGACTAGCTTTTAAAGAGAACGTACTCAAGAGACAGGCAAGCTGGGAGCAATGGTTGCTGCTCTGAACTAATTACTTCTGCCTGAGTGTGCAGAGAGATCTTGTCTAGTAGGTAAATGCTTCTTACCATCTATTTGTCATTCACTCACGGTTGGTAGCGTAGTTCATTTTAAGAACAGCTGCTTTTAGCTTATTCAGTGTGCTCTGCTTGCTAGCAAAGAGACCTCATTCCTGCAAGAGGTTCTTGGCTTGATTAGAAATTGTCTGGCAGTGTGCAGTGTGGTATGGCCTGTAACTGAATCTGCCTGGAGGTATCTAATTATTAACTGACTTCAGTACCACATCAACCTCGAGTAAATGTATCCTCTGTACAGGACTTTAGCTCTGCTCCCTTCTGTATAATGAATATCTAGAAAAACGAAACGGTGTCATCAAGGACTCTCTTTTTTTTCCTATTTTTCTTTCTTTTTTTTTTTTTTACTGTGAGTGTGTGTGTGGCTTTGGCTTTTTCCAAATGTGAAAGTGGGCTGGATACACTTGGTGCATGGCTTAGAAACATGGGACTGGAAAGAACTTCCTGGGTCATCAGATCCAGTCCCCTGCTATTGCAGGCAACCGTGTCATATAATCCTTTTAATAAACTAATCAAGCTTAACCACCTGCTTGTAAGTGGCTTGTTTTCATGGAAGTTCTGTAACTCATGTTGCTCTCAATTGATGCAAGTATTATATGAAATATGAAGTTAATCAAAAGGTCCTCCAGCTTAGCTTTAGGTTTATCATTACACTTATTTAACTGACTTTCTCGAACCTGTTATTCTTTGGACAACACTCAGGAAAGTGTTGAATCTTTACAGCCCCTTGCTATAAGAGTTGGTGTGCTCGCTTATTTTTTTTTTTTTTAATGGAAAAGATGGATGTCTGGCTTGTTGAAATTTGTTAGATATGTTAATTGTGAAGGCAAGAAACAATTGAGTTGTATTTGATACATAAATTTAAGACTAGAGTATACATAACCATTTTTAAAATACATTAACTTGCAGTGTAGTTTTATATTTAATACTGAAATTGTACTGCTCAAGTTTAAACTGCTGTTAATCATATTCCTCTTCTGATCATAATGACAAAATAAAGGGTAAGAAAATGCTTAACATAGATTATTCATTATGATGCTTATTTTATTAATTCAGACACTGCAGCGTCTCCAGATGTGGGGCATTTGTCTTGTGGGGTGGGGTGGGGTGGGCTGAAGGGGGCCACGTTTGCTGATGTGGTAGAGAATTCTTACTCCCCTCAACCATATGTTGCACTTGTTCAGCTTCAGAAACAGATGCTCTCAAGAACTGATCAAGAAATAACCCAACACTTCACCGGTGTGGGTGCAGGTCTGATCTGCGGGCAGGGTACAGTGCTGCAGCTGCTGTCCCTTGTACCCTGCCCAGGTGAGTGGGGAGGGGGCTGAGGCTGTATCTTGGTCCCCTGTGTTTCAGTACGTGTGCGATGTGAATGCAGATCCTCGTTCCCAGGTGACACCATCCAAAACTGAAAGCACAATCTTGGGGTTTAGCAATCACAGAATCAATACAGCTTGCTGTTTCCCTGCCGTGAGACAAACAAGCAACTCAAGGAGGGGTTTATCCTGGGCTTTTTTGTTTGGTGGGATTATTTTTCGTTGTGACTAAAGAAGAACTGACAGAAAGGACTGTGACAGGACCACGGCATGTCTTCTGACCACAGATGTCTGTCTAGCTGTCAAGGGAAGACCAGTGCTGGGTTTCCTCATGACAGACGTTTAGGAAAGCAAACGGTATACTTGAAAGTAAACCTTTATAATCCGTGAGGCAAATACCTAGGAATTTGTGATGAATGAGATGGTTAATTGTACGTGGATCTGGAGTCAGACTCCTGATGTTACTTATACAGAAAACTTGTATGAAGGCCCGAGTAGTTAAAGGATTTTGTGTTGTCTAAGAATCTCCATCAGTGAGTATCCTCGCAAAGTAATGATTGTTAGCAGTTGGTAATTTCTCTATGAATAAATCCAATTTCAAATGGAAGTGGCCAAATATATATTGCAATATTCCAATTCCATATTCCAATAAGAGGCAGAGGCTGTTGATTGTATAGATACCAGGATAATCTTTTGCAGTCCTGGGGGTGGTTAAGCAGAGCTGGTATCTAGCAACAGATGAGAACTTGGTGACAGTAACAAGGGGCTGAGCAGAGCGGAGCAGTCTGTTGTAGTCCCCTCCTTTATAGCCCTAACAAGGACTCTTTTTCTCCTGTGTGCAGTGCTTTGCTCTGCAGAGGCAAGAGCACATTTCAGACCACAGCCCAGCCCATCTGGCCAACAAACTAAAGCTCCAGAGGAAAAAAAACACCAACATTTGATATAAAAAAAGGACCATATTGCAGCAGGCAGTGACAGTTCCCCAGATCCCTGTGGCATCTTGAGGTAGGGAGTACCGCCAGCATCATGTAGCGATGTTAAAGAAACAAAACTCAGAAGCAGATCTCCCAGCATTGCCACGAGAGACCCTGAACAAGAGATTGAAAGTTGCCCTTTCCAGCATCAGATGTTGGACAAAGCTGATTCTAGCTGGCAATGAGCGCCGCACAGTCTTGTGTGTGGTAACTTCTTGTTCTGGACTATCATAGAAGCTTCACTGACTGGGAAGTGTAGTACAGAACTCCTTTGAACACAGATGCATTTCAGCTGCCTCAGAAGTCAGTATCTCTAGAAATTCTGAAATAAATATTCACAGAGCAGTGTTTTCCTGGCAAAAAATGTTTCATAAGATAATTAGTGATGAAGTACAACGTGAAGTGTGGCTTAATTACCTGAAAATGAATATTTTTACTGGATCTCTACGTGTCCTGGTAAAACACATTATTGAATCAAAATTAGACTTCCCCTACCAGTTGCATTTAAAATTAAACAATATTTGAGAAAGAACCAAATGGATCAACTGAGAAATCCGTGACTTGGTATTAACTAGCATTCCCCACTTGGTTGGTTGTAGGTTGGACTGGATGATCTTTAGGGTCTTTTCCAGCCTCATCATTACTGTGATACTTTAGTAGTTTGTAGTACATTGCAGTGTTGTTTCTCAGGGTATTTGTTGCCCATAATGCTGTAAATATTTGACTGTGAGCTCCCTGGGCATTATCTTTTCCTGTCACTCAGTTTGTCCTCACAAAACCCTCCCCCTGCAAACTCTATGTGTTCCTGAAAATATATAACCTGGAAAAGTTAGCTGTACGCCTGCTGTGGTTCAGGACTTGCCAGATGAGATCTGCTTTTTCGGAGATTTCTGTGCACATGCAGTGAAAAGAATAATTTCCTCCAGACATCCTGATAGGAGACCACACAGAGCAAAAATCAATCTGTAGAGGAAGGTAAAGAATTTCTTCACTATCTCACTTCAATCTTTTCTATATTAAACACTTGGCCACATGGAAAATACTATGGCAGAATAACAGCTTCAAGACTACAAAAGCAAGCACTCTAAATTATAAAAACACCCAGTTAGGGCTGTGCTTGATATTCCAGTTTGGCTGACTGCAAACGTACCAGTGCATTCAATACTTCATCACTAGTTTCTTCATTTTTTCCTGTGGCACCTAAGTATCTGAATGCTTCATAAATAATGCTTTCAGTTTGGGGGACACAGTGAAATAAGGACTTGACCCTCACTGAATGGAAGATGGTGAAGTCAAGCCAAAGAAGTCCAAAGCAGTATTTCCAAGAACTCTATCCGAGACATTTTCACTTGAATCCTAATTGTACCTTACGTGTGGTACAAAGAGATCCTGTTAATACCAGTGGCCTTTGTATCTGAGAATTAATCTGAGCTTTGGGTCAGCTTGGAGGAAGCAAACACCTGTAGACAGCTGAGCCCAAGCAGCTGACCCACCCCATGCAAGGACTCTATGCAGAGACCACGAGGCCATGCTTTCCTGAGCAGCCCACCTCATCCTGCAGGTCGGCTTTGCCCTTCTTCCAGCCCCTGTATCGATCACTGCACCTCGCCTGATTTCTGCAAAACAAGAAAAGACAACAACACAGCATTTCTTTAATTGCACCACGTCGGTTCCTTGTGCCAGGGAAGACAAAGAGCTGACTTAAACCAGGTGATTTCACACTAAGACCACAAAATAGTGGGCTGGAAGGGAAGAACTGGGTGCAAGTGGCAATGCAACTAAATCCTGGCACTTACTAACTTGCAGGCACCACTTGTGCTTTCACTCCTGTTTCAATCCTGCTATACTACTGCAAGAGTGAAAGCAGAACTACCCCCCAGCACAGGAAACACTGCTGTGTGGCATCACTGGCACACTCATGAGTCACCCAAGCTGCTGCCTTTGAGTTTGGCATCAGCTGCAACCTCTCAAGGTAACAGAGAGCAAAATGGGGAGGGAACACTTTGCACACAGGTTTGCAGAGTTAAGGTGGGTTCAGAGTTGTGGGAGCAGCTCGGGAGCAGGAGGATGTGCTTTAATGACCTTAGACTTTTCCATCCATCCACTGTAACCATGACCCCATATCTCTCATTCTTGGCCTGTGCTGCCCCCTCCCTTCCTCTCCACGCTATTCTCCACCCTTATGAAGCTCAGCTCATGCTTCTCAGACTTTTCTAGTTTCCCTCGTCCCATGGTCCTTGCCCCTTTCCCATATTCTGTGCTGTTTTGAGTTAACCCCTGTAGGCAGCTCAGGCCCACCAGCTGCTCCCCTTCCTGCTGGGATAGGGAGACAATTAGATGGGTAAACATGCAAAAAATCGTTGGTTGAGATAAAGACTTTTTAATCAGAAAAATAAAACCCACAAGCACAAACAAACCAACATAAAGAATTCCTTCAGTGCCTCACACCAGCAGGAGTTATTCAGTCATCTACAGGAAAGCCAGGCTCGGTCACATGTAATGCTTACTTGGGAAGACAAGACGCCTCTTCCTTCTTCTTCCTCCTCCTTTATACACTGAGTGTGACACCCTTTGTTCATTTGGGGTCAGCTAATCCAGCTGCATGCCCTCCTGATGGCTTATGCACCCACAGCTTCCTGAATGGAGGAGTGAGGAGTAGAAAAGGCTTTGACTATGTATGAGCACTGCTCAGCAGTAGCTAAAATATCCCTGTGTATCGGCAGTGTTTCCATCACAGATCCAAAACCCAGCACCATCCCAGCTATTATGAAGAAAATTAGCTCTATGCCAGCCCAAACGTCAGCCTCTCCATTTCTCTTTGATCAGGGCTGCCAATGATGTCTCCTCTTCCAGATGTCCATTCCAATAAGCACACACCCACTCTTTGTCCTAACCTGCTGATTTCCTACCAAGCATCTCTCTGCTCTGTGTTGCCCAGGACATGTTGATCACTTAAATCAGGGCACCGGTGAAAGTCATCCTGTGCTCTTCTCAGGTCCTGAACTGTAGACATGGATTTGAGCCTCACTTGGCTTCCAGCAGCAGGGAACTCTCATTGCAAAACAAAAAGAGACACAGAGCAGGTTGTCCTGAGCTTCAGGCTGGGGGCACCTGATCTGGGGAGAGGTAAGCTGTTGGCAATGGCCAGAAGTTTGGCTGTGAAGCTGCATGGCATTGCTTCACCACCTTCCTGAAATGCTCTGTTTGTTTCAGGGTTGTAAAAAAACATGTGAAGTCCTTCTGCAAATGTGGAGCACACCACCTCTCCCATATACGCATGCACACATCTTGTATTTGAGAAGGGCTTTGCTATCCGCTTCCCCTGAGCAGAATCATATCGGATGTCAGCTTAAGCAGACGCTTCATCCACTACTGACATCCCACCATCCTGAGCCTTAAATGTGGTGGATTTTGAAGGGATTATCTTTGTGGATGGGTTGTTTCAGACCAATGCATGAGGTTTTGATCTGGGGGTTGTACTGTGGTGCGGGATGTGTGTGAAGTGCATTGGTCTGAGACAGCTGGGAAAGAAAGCGGCACCAGGGGCAGCCTTTCTTCAACTGCTGAGATCTCTCCCAGCCTTTTTCTCCCACCAACTCTCCTTTCTCCCTCTTCCCTGATCTCCATATCTTCTTATGATTCATGAATCACAATTTGTCTGCTCTACAATGAGCATTTCCCTGAACTTCATGTTGTTACTAGGCAGCTTTAGATCAGGAGATACGTTAGTCTCCGCTAAACCGCTGCAGGAGCACCCTGCACGACAAGTACAAGTAGGAAGCTCTCAACTGCAAAAGCACTGCCTAGAAAAAGTCACATAAAGTTTGATCATGCTATTGCTAAATTATTATGGTGGTTTGAAGTTTTATGACTCAACACACAGCAGTTATCATAGCAGCATTTCAGTACTTCATACTTAGACATGTTAGTCCTGCTTCCAGTGCAGCAGGGGGCTACTCTCTGGGGAAAAGTAACCTCCCTTCTTCCACACAGCAAAAAGCTTCTCCATATCAAAGCTATTGCCACTGGTGAGTGGGTATAAATGAAAAAGTCTGATAAAGTAGGTGCTTCTTCCATGGATTTGCAGTACATTGCTTACTACGCAGTAAATAACAGCTTAATTTAGTGCTGCTGGTTTTAACAGGCTAGGGAAGAAGAATTGAGAATGAATTCATGGTTAATGACTATCACACGCCAGTGATGGTGTCAAGTGATGCTATTACTTCAGGAATGAAGTATGGAAATAATCGGTTTGTGGATCACTGATTGGTAAAGCAACACTGAACCTGACGTGCAGCTTGAGTTGGTAAACTATTACCCAGAGGTTATAGAAATTACTTAAAGCAATACTGAACCTCACGTGCAGCTTGAGTTGGTAAACTACTACCCAGAGGTTATAGAAACTAAATATTTCTATATTTAATTCTATTTCTATATTTAATTTAGGCGTTTTTAGCAATTTACACCTTACAGAGCATCGTCGTGAGCGAACTCCGGGTTAAATGAATGTGAGCAGTTAATGCAATACCGATTGGAGAAGGCATTAGGGTCAGGTGGCTGAATTACTGAGAAACCCAAACCATTTGTTTAGGGCTATTGCTGGCTCTACACTGTGGATTGTTAGTTTTAGAATGAATTTCATCGCTTCAGTGTTTACTGGAATGGAAAAGTCGTTTTCTACGCAGATCTTCTTATTAATTGAGTAGATTTCCTTCTGAGCGAGTGTGTTGCTGCTTCATAATTCAATCAGGGATTTGATCCACTTTTCAATCTTGTCTTCTTACAGCAAATGATATCCCAAATGTATGTTTCCCAATGCCTAAAAGCTATCCCTCTTTTTTAAATCCAGTGGAAACATCACTCTATGGCCATCGCCTTCTTAACCAGCTCAGAGCCCCATAAACCCTGGCAATTAGGCAGGACTCGCTGAACAAGGCAGATGCGTTGTTAGCTCAGGATGGCTTTGATTCTGGAGATGTAGGTCAGACCAAGTCTTACAAAATGAGGCTTTGTGGTTTCACTGAATTTTTTATGATAGCCTCTATAGAACAGAAAAAGGGTTTCAAAGAAAAAAGGTGTTACTGACACCGACAAAGGCAGGAAAGGCAGAGTGCTGGACTCAGCGAGGAATAAACGATGACTGTGCTTGGCAAAGCGCTCGCACAGAAGAGCTCTGCCATGGCCGATGAGAGATTTCTGTAGAGCCAGCTTTGGGAGAATCCCTGCAGAGAACAGAGGTGAGTGGGACAGAAGTGTTTGAGGGAAGATCTAAAACAGATGAAAAAGCGTGAAGCACATGAAAGGCCTTGGGAATGCAACCTACTGCAGAAGCAAAGCTGCCCCAGCCCACATTAAGCTCCTGGACTCAGTGCATGGGTTAGAGTAGAAGAACAAATGCACAGGAGATTCAGAGCATGCTCAGCAGGGACACGTTTCATGTGGACATCAGGAAGAGTACTAAGAGGTGACAACCAGACTTGCTGCTGGGAAAGCTGCCCCACTGTACAAACTCTGTCCAGGTCTGTGCGTGTTCCCACTCACCTGGAAGGCTTGTGGTCAACAGAATCATAGAACAGTAGGGGCTGGAAGGGACCTCTGGAGATAACCTAGTCAAACCTCCCTCTAGAAGCTATCAGGTCACACAGACCTGCATCCAGGTGGGTTTTGAAGGGCTCCAGAGAAGGAGACTCCACAGTTTCTCTGGGCAGTGTGTTCAGTGCTCTGTCACCTTCACAGAAAAGCAGGATTTTCTGATGTTGAGGTGGAACCTCCTGTGCTCCAGCTCGTAGGTGTTGCCACTCATTCTATCACATGGCACCTCTGAAAAGAGACTGACCCCTTCTTCTTGACACCCATCCTTCAGATATTCACAGACTTCTGTGATTCTTCCACTTAAGATTTTTCAGTAGCATACTGCTCAACTGTGTAGGTCTCCTGCTTCCTTTGCCTGATTTCTTGCTTCAAAGGATGCAGCCATTCTGAACTTGCAGGAATTGATGTCTGAAAACTAATGAGCTCTCTTGAGCCCCTATATCTTCTAGAGCCCTGGCCCATGGTGTTTATTCAAGCAGTTTCTTGAAGAAATCAGAGTTAGCCCATCTAAAGTCCAGCATTGTGATCTTGCTCGTTACCTTGTGTCTGCTATGCTTCACTCTAAACTGTAGATCACTCTGCTCTTGACCTTAATGTCCTCCACCAGTCCCTCTTTGTCAATACTAGATCAAGTTCAACACCTTCCCTTGTTAACTTCTCCACCACCCGAGTCAAAAAAGTTATCATACATACACTGGAGGAACCTCCTGGCTGTGTGGTGTCCCCAGCAGACAGCAGGGTAATTCAAGTCCCCCATGAGGACCAAGTCCTGAGATTTTGAGGCTACTTTCGGTTGCCTGTAGAAGGACTCCTCAACTTCCCCATCCTGATCAGGTGGTCTGTAATAAACACCCACAACTGCGTATCCTTAGCTGGCCTGCCCCTTGACATTTACCCACAAACAACCCGCTCTTGATCCCTCCCTGACACTTCCCAGTTGCTCTCCTACATAAAGAGACACTGTCTTTCCTGAACAGTCCACGGCAGTGTTCCACTCATGCAGGCTACCCCACCGTGTCTCAGCCATTGTGAAGGGATCATGGCCCTGGGACAGCACACAGATCTCTAGCTCTTCCTTCTTGTTCCCCATACTGCATACGTTAGCGTAGGGGCATTTTAAAGAGGGAAAGAAGCATGCAGGCTTTCCTCTAGAGGAGTGGGAGGATGTGCCATAGCTGCGTACAGTCCCAGGGTGGATGTGTTGACATGAGAATTCCTACACTGGACCCCACTCCCCAGATCTTTCCGTTTAAAACTCCTTTCACTAAACTGGCCGGTCTGCTACCAAAGATTCCCTTGTCCTTTCCAGACAGGTGCATTCCATCCCTCCCCGACAGGTCACCAAAGGACAAGTCCTTGGCATAAAAATCAAGTCCCTCACGACAGCACCAAGAATGTAGCCAGGAGGTGATGTGCATTGTACTTCTGTGTAATGACCCTTCTTTTCTGATACTTGCTTTCCTGATAATATTTAGAATATATTATTATATTTATAAATATTTAAATAAATAA
>VZRI01004991.1:91285-124928 GCA_013397515.1 Upupa epops | reverse complement strand
GGACACAGTACTCCAGAGGCGGTCTCACCAGTGCAGAGTAGAGGAGTAGAAGAACCTCTCTCTATCTGCTAACCACCCTCTTTCTGATCCACTCCCCAGGATGCTTCTGGCCCTCTTGGCCACAAGGGCACATTGCTGGCTCATAGTCATCCTGCTGTCCACTTAGGACCCCCAGGTCCCTTTCTCCTACACTACTCTCCAACAGGTCAGTAATCAATAGAGAGCAAACACATTTGGCAGAAAAGTTTCATCTAAAAAGTTTCCCATTTGCGAATGGGCAATGTGGAGAAGCCAAGTAAGTGAGAAACCTGGTAGAGTTCCAAGAAAGTGAGCAGCGTGTTGATTTTCAACAGTGTTTGAGTACCTTCAACCAGAAATCTTGAAGAGAGTTCAGACTTAGCACACACATTCTCCATTATCTTGTTTACTGTAAGAAGCAAAGATCTAGATGTGCACCTGCCCAGTCAGAAAGGAAGGGCAACTTCAGTTGCCTGATGCCTTTGTGCTGGCCACCTCAGAGAGCCCAGAGAATGAAGGATTCCCAAGTGCCACTGAGATACAGCAACAAATTGAATTCAGATATTGCAGAGCCCCACCACAGACCCTTTGGGAATATGGTCTCCATGCACCCACTCTCTGTAGATAAAAAGACACCTGTTAGAAGCAGTTACCTGATGATATTTTAGAGCTGCCATCCTAGAGGGACTTTGGAGCTGCTAGCTTAGTCCTGTGTGGGAGAACCTGTGACAGAAAGACAAGGCACGTGCAACAAAAAGGGTGTCACGGGACGGGCACAGAACACACCATGGGCTGCATTTACTGTATTTGTAACCTTCTTTTCCCCACTGCAATGCTAACCCAGTAGAGGGGTGGTGCAATCTAAACCACATTGCAATCTAACCTTGATATCTAACTGAGGATTGAAATCAGCTGAACAGAGCTGAGAAGAAATTGTCAGTGGGTTTCACTTTCCAGGTTTAGCATGAACCGAAGTCCTATGTAGCTAAACCTGCAGGAGTTCATCACAAGCTGAGCCGATGGATCTCAATCTGAACTCTTCCAAGTAGGAGGTAGAGACTAGTCTGATCAAAGCTCAGGTCACTCTCTTTTCTGTGACCAAATGCTGAGCTGTGCCTGTGCAATCCATAACACACTCTGGAGGGGTGCTAGGCAATCAGAGCTGCTTTCCGAAGATGTGTAGAAATGTGACCTGTTCTCAGCAGCCCACTGTGTTCTTGGAGTGCATGGACAGTTTGTGCAGAACGTCCCTCTAAAAAAAACCCACCCAAACCAACCAAACCAACAACACTCTGACTGTGGCGTAGCTGCTTTCCTTATTTCGGTAAACATTCCCAGTGTTCCCCAGGGAGGCTGCAGTTGTGCCAGTGAAGACAGGCACAACTGGAATATAACCCATGTTCCACACAGAGAGGCACTGATTGAGGCTCTTTCTACTTTATATGGGCTTGAAAGAGTCGTTGTGCCAGGCAGGTCCTACTGTACCCTTCTCACAGCTACATTCCTGCTGCTCCCTTGATGGTACCACAGCAAAGGGAAGGCAGGTTTCAGGATTCATTCACATGCTCCCTCATTTTGAAGAGCTGTCACATCAACCATGTGTGAAAGGAATAGAAATAAACAAAAGTGAGCTGTGGCTGGGAGTTTCCCATGTGAGGTTTGATAAGGAGAAAACAAACAGCCGCTTTCCAGCCACAGCAGATTTGCTCTTTTTTTTTTCACTATCAGCTCCTGATTTCTTTCTTCTCCCCACTGAAGCTTCCCCTTCATTGCTCTGGGCTGTCTGGAGACTTCCACTGAGCTACAGTGGAAGAGGAGAGGAGAGATGAGAAGATGCTTAGCTTGACTGCAGCTCACAGAAAGGGGAAGATGGCCATTTGGTCTGTGTGGGCAGCAAGCGTTACACAAGTTCTCTCTCCAAAAACTGGTTGGAGTGGATCTCAAAAGCCACCATGGCTTGGGAGGGGAAAAGGGGAGGCCTGGGCCCAGGAGGAGGCAAAGGCATCAATCTGTTCTGGCTTCTGTAAGGAAGGATGTGGCATCACATTTCAAGGAATAAACGCATTCCCAAGAGGCCTGGATCTACCCAGGGTTGGCTGCTCTGAGGAACCTCTCGGATCCTGATTTTCCTCTGTGAATGCAAAGCACTTCAGCAAAACTGGAGGAAAGAACTTGATGCATAGGAGAGGAAAAGACACAGGGTAGTCCTGCAACTCCCTTGTACATCCACCCCCTCTCCCATGCTCTGATCTTTATGTAGATGTTCCTGTGTCTCTGAGGAGAGAGCATGTATTTAGTCAGGGATGGCTTTGGACAAACACATCACCTGCAGACAGCTCTAGGTATGCCCCAGCCATCTGCCATCTACTCTGCTCACGCTAAAGTGACTACTGTGGTATAACACACACATTGCTCTAATGCATCACGGCGTGAAATCTTTGTTAAACTGCACGGCAGACTACAGAAGAGGCTCCAGGTCTGCAAAACAGAGCTGAGAGGTAGATAAAATCAATCTCTTCAGGGAGGGAAGCTGTTAAGGGACCTGCATTTGTAAACATCCCATGCAAACAGCCTTTTCTGTAATGTTCAGTGTGGAGGTTGGCTTTGGGAGCTACATCTATCTGTGTTATGTTTTACACATTGCTATTACCCTTTATGCTCCTGTTGGTACCTGTGAGGGCTGCTTATACTGACCTGGTCCTCTTGTCCTCACCCACCTGGCACAGCAGCTCTCCTGACCCCAGGACCCTGCACACAGCAATGTGGTTCTTTGAAGGAGCCAGCACACAGCCTTTCCCAATTTCAGCCAAGCTTCATTCTGTGTGGCCACACAAGCACTCTGCCAAGCCATAGCATTTTAGGATGGGTGTAATGAAATAGCTGCTTTAGAGTAATGGTGACACAAATTAAGGGTTTGTGATAGACACCATGAAAGACCTGTGAAACAAAGAATGGTATCTGGAGCTCCCACATTGTTTTCCATATTGGAAGGCAGGTCTGCACACACCCCTTCCATATATAGTGGCCACTGTTATCTCCACAAACATTAATAGATGGGCACTAGTTAGAGAAAGAGCAGTGTGTGTCAATGGACACTGGTGACACGCTATCAATACAGCATCCATTACTGTATCTTTCCCTCTTGGGAAATCCAAAGTGTTATCCTTGCATACAGCTGGGCTCCTTCTGTAATTTAAGCTTCCAGCCTAACAACCCCACATTTCAATCTCATTTTCTTCACAAGTCACACATTTTCCAGACCAAAATCCATGTCTTGATAATGGAACAGACTGAGCTCAGAAATAGATCTGCATACAATTCTGAAAGAGAGGGCAAGGCAAAGCTGAATTACACAAGACCCCTGAGCCTCTGACAGACAGACAGGTATCTGTAGATACACATGTAAAGGTTGTACTGAAAACCAGATGCCCCTTGTTCACAGGAACCCTGCTGGGACTGTTAGCATGGGTGATGCAGCTGACAGGGAGCCTCAGAAGAAATTCTCTCAGGAGAGCATGATGCAGGTTGACACTATTTCTGCAAGAACATGCCATGGAATTTAGTAGGGAAATGATAGATGCCAGTGAGCTGCCAATTGATGAACAAAATCAGTTACCACTGGTAACTGCTCAGGACTGCAGAGCAATTGATTGAGATTCCTGTACCTTCCAGCCCTAGACAAATCAAAGAACTGGTGTCTCTACAGGGGCATGGAAATGAGGGACGTCAGGAGGACTTGAAAAGTCATCTAGGGCAACTACCCCTGCAAAAGCAGGGAAGCTCTCCATTTGCCCTTCTGGACACATCTCTGACTCACCAAAGGTGAATTGTGCCCCTTGGATTTCTGTCAGGGTGGAGCCAACGCTACCTGACATCCCAGGGTCAGTACTACATGCACCAAGTCTGATGTGAGGCTTTCAGGGTGAACTCAGCTGCAGATGTAGCCGTACTGTGCATCTGCAAAGAGAAGTGATACGACATAGCCTTGTTCCCTTCATGCGTGAAATGACAGTGTTACAGGGTGCTTTCCACCTAAATCCACCTCTGAAATAGTTCCAGCCCTTTGACTCTCAACGTTAGCTCCTCTCTTTCATTAGATCAAAGGGCTGGGTTGTAACTCACCCCTGTCAATGGGTCAGTAGAACTAATATCATGCATTTACCATCAAATGCTGATGAATTCTCATAATGGCCTGGTAACAGAAGGACTGTTGTTCTCATGTTCCTGATGTGCCCAAGTTGGGGGGGGGCATGGGGTGGGTATAGGCACCAGACCCTGAAGATGGTACAGAGAGAGTAAAGGCAGATTTGTAATGTATTTTATATCTCCTGAGTTGAACTAAACTTCATTACGTGGACAGGTACTTCTTACTAAGACAGATCTGAAGCAAGACTTCTCACTAAATATTGGCTAAATGATTATATAAATGCCACTTCTTCTATAGAGGTCCAATGCTTGGACTCAAGAACTTTGCTGGCTGGCACTGGCAAAGTGTGTGTCTACATCTGCTCACAGACAGTCAACTGTTGCCATTAGTTTTTAAAATAATATACAAAAACACTTCCCCGAATCTTGGGTTTTCCTCTCCCCCACCTTTTTAACTCTTGTTAGTGTAACTTGATCTGGTGCTGTGTCTTTAAGCTGCAAAATCTAAGGTCTCTGAGCAGCCAAAAGACAGACAGTACCTTCTGCCCTTTAATGGTAAGGAGAAGCTGCCCACACTGTGGGTCCCTCTACACATCCCACCTCATGCTGGTGGTGCGAGACGGAACCTTTACCTGTCAAGTGTCTCATCTTTTCCACCCATTACAGCTACAAGGTACCCATTACAGCTGATTTTTTTCTTCTTCGAGGGGAAAAAAAAAAAAAAGAGAAAAAAGTAGCTCCTCTAAAAGGAAAAAGGAAGCCAGAAAGCCGTAGAGTCTCAGTCCTGCCCCATGATGCTTCTTCCTGCCTGTGAATTTCCACCTGCCCCTTCTGCGTATATAAGGCAGCACGCGCCGGGTAGAACTGTTTAGTTGCCTGCCTCCACCCAAAGGATTAGTAGCAGTGGGCAGTAATGCTGATTCTCCTTTCCTCTGCAGTTCATGGGAAGTGAAGGACCTCTTGCTGGACTCACTCCTTCGGTAAGTACTGCCTGGGATGTGGAGTAGTGGTTGAAGCCAGGGAGGTGCTCCAGTTGCAGACCCACAAATACACAGGCAGGGAGAGGTGCCACCGCTGCTAGCAGCAGCTCATGGGCAGAGCTGACCAACTCAACTTTGTGTTTGCAGATTTATAACCCTACGCAGCTGTCACCACTGGCTCATTTTTCGCATGGAGCAAAGATGGGAAGCTGCTTTTTTCTGTTTCAATCAAGAGGCTGAACGCCTCCTAGAGAAGCGGATTGGGATTGACTTGTGTGGGGTGTCCTGCTGGTTCAGAATCATACTTAGTTGCTAGACTGGCTTGCAGAGAAGACAAGAAAGGTGTGGTTTTACATAACTTTTTCTTTGATGGTTCCCTGTTCAATAAACAGACAAACAAAAGGACCAAAGGAGAGCAGAGTGTCCCGAGCTCCGCCGATCAAACTCCTAATGAAAGTGTTGAGCAGCTGCAATACTGTAAGTACCCTTATTCCCACAGCTCTGTCAACAGAATGACTCTTGAAAGCTCTGATTTCTAAACCATGACACTCAGTTACTCATGATGTGTCTTTGTTTTCTTGCACAGTCAAAGACACTAAATGCTGGGAACATGGAGAGCCTGATCCAGTGCCAGTCAGAGGTAAGCGGCCACTGCATTTCCCCAACTCTCCGCGGGTCCTAGTGTGAGTTACCTTAGCAAAGCAGGGGTTACCTACCATCACTCACCCATAGGCAAAGCCATTCCAGGATAGCTCTGCAGCCCCATGCAGAAGGAGCCAGCCAGTGCTGCGAGCAGCTGGCATCCTCCTTGGGCTCCTGGAGCTGAAGGACTTCAGGAGGAAATCACAGGTGCCAGGGGAGGACACAGAAAAGCAGATTAGACTGTGTCCAGATGTGGCTTCTTTGGATCAAAAGAGAAGTTGAAAGAGCGTGGAGTGGTGACCTGATGGGCAGGTCTGCAAGGCTGGCTGCAGGGTTTACCAGAAACCCCTTGACTGGGCAGTGAGGCAGTGTCACTCCTGGACTGAGGCACCTCTTCAGCAGCTGTTGAGCTTGCTCTGGTTGTTCCCATAGATTTTAGAGGAGCCTCAGCCACTCACTGCTGATGGTGGCAGCTCTGTAACCCTAACGCACTTCTTGCAGGCTGATGTCAAGAAATGCCCCTCACTGGTCCCAGCAGATGCTGAAGATGGACTTTGCCACTCCACTGGTGAGTTTTTAAAACAGAGGAGCTCTCTTATATCATGCTTGCAAGCTGGTGCTGCTGCAAACCCATGCAAAACCACTCACTTCATCTCCCCGAGAGCAATCCACAGCCCTCAGTCCCATCCACGGCTTAAACCCTGGGGTGCCACTCATTTGCAGATGACTTCTTTTCCTTACACCCAGTAAGGACAGTGCTGAGTGCCAGAGATCTTCTATCCCTGTTCCCTGGTCCTCAGAGGCATGTTTTGTCCTGTTCCCTGGAGTGATGGAAGTCCTCCTTTCTCACTTGGGGTGTGGCAAGTACTGAGTAGCGCTACCAGGGACTGCACACCAGAGCAAAACAACCTTGGCAGCAGCAGCAGCCCCTTGTTTTCTCTCACCATGCAAAACCGCAGCACCTGTAAACAATCTGGGGGAGACCATTAACAGGGCATGGTCAGATTTGTGGCAAACCATCACATCAGACTATTTTTCAGGTCTATCAGAAGCAAATATTGTATATGGGGCTACAACCTTCGATGACTTTCTCATAGTTTTTAACTTCTCTATAGCAAGGCCTTGTGCTAACCCACAAATACAGGTGCTGAGAACTCCTCATCTGTGTAAGACAACTTCGTTTTTGCATAGAAGGCAAGTCCTTGATGGGAAATGGGCAGAAGGCAACTCCTTTGGAAAGATTTCTAGCAAAAGGCTCCTTCTGTCACTGTTTCTGAAAGTGAAAAAAGGCCAAACCTCATCACAGTACAACCATCACCTCCAAATTCCTAGCATGTCCTTGTCTTTAAGATGAAGGAATAAAACCCATGCTAAGAGATTTCTGCCCTGAAGCCAGTGAGACCCTTCTGTGATAATCCCTTCTTCTGGAGCTAGTGTCACCAGCTGGCTGGCTGGGGCAAGCAATAGCTGTAGCAGAACAGCTGTCATTAGAGCTGGCTCTGAAGCTGGCAGAGCTGAAGATGTGTGTTTTCATTTCAGCCTGTGAAAGAGGCTGAGAAACAGGAGACCCTCATCCCACTCTTGCCCTAAAGCTGAGGCACAGTGAGACTGTGTAGTGAAAACTGTTGTCAGTGCCAGCTGCCCAAGTCACCTATCTGCCTTAGGACAAGGACAGTTATCACAGAAACTGCTGCAAACCTCTCTATAAAAGCTATTATTTGGTGCCTTGTCTGTTCCCATTCTATAAGAAGAAGCAGTTAGCAGGCTGTCAGAAAACCAAGCCCGAAACAGGAAAGGTGGAGTCCCCAGAGGCATGGTAGCAGTTTTACAGTTTAGGCAGTTGTTTCCTTGGCAACCACCTAGTTGTCTTTCAGTTTCTCCCGGTTTAGTTTGAGATGCTTCCACACAGATCTCTGTGCTGCCCGCAGATGGAAGGTCACATAGCACTCTCTGGTGTTTTTAAAGATTTTGGTTTCTTTTCTTGCAGCAGGTGGACCAAAGGAAAGAAAGAAGGTGATATCGCAGTCATTTACTCTGAGACGAAGCTCTACCAACGGGAATTCCCCAGGACAACTAGACCTGGGTGCCGCAGTCACTCTGTTTGGCCAACCTCTGGCAATTATCTGTGCTGAAGATGACACACTGCCTCAGCCCATCCAGGTAAACAGGCCTGATAATACAGTTATCATATGTCTGGCTTCCAGTGTCAGGCTGGATTGTGGGTACTTGTACTGCAGCACCCAGGAGAAGAGTAACTGTGGTGCTTCCCCTCCACAAACACTTCTGATAAACTCAGGACTCATCCTAGAATTAGAAAGAGTCAGATCTCCAGGTTTTGTGTAGCCCATTCAACTCTCACTTGGAAGTAATTTAGAGCAGAGATGATTCTGGACCAGGAGTAGGAGATCATCTGCTCCTTAGTATAGACATCAGTGGTTCTGCAGAAGTCTTTAAATGAAACTTCCAGCAGCATAAACTTCCAAGAATTTCTGTATTTCCCTGAAAAAGTGTTTAGCTATGGGCCACCACAGACTGTCACCTAAGTACTGCCTTCTAGGTAACAGTGGTCTTGTGACAGTTGTCACAAGGAGTTGGCTTTTCTAACAGAATGTCCCTTCTAAGGAGTATTTGCCTGGCATGGAAGGGATTTGAGCTAAGATTTAATCCATCCCTTGTTTCTTTCTGGAAAGAAGCAGGGATGATTCCGATGAAGTAAGTGGGATTCACCAGTCCAAACAAAAGGGTGTGACAGGGGAAAATCAGGTTCTTGCCCATGTAACCTACCGTAGCAAGAACGAGATAGTGACCTAATTACACTGAGCATCAGACACATTTGTTTCTGTTTATAAAGAACTGTTCACACAGTAAAGGACCTTCACTCACCCAAGTAATGGTTCTCCCATTCCTGTTTCTTTTTCCTTGCAGGATCTCCTAGCTATACTGTATCTGAAAGGACCTTCCACTGAAGGAATATTCAGAAAAGCTGCCAATGAGAAAGCACGAAAGGAGTTGAAAGAGGACCTCAACAAAGGTGGAAATGTGGACCTGAAAAGCAAATCTGTGCACCTGCTGGCAGTGGTCTTAAAGGTGAGCAACTCTGACCTGCAGCAGTGGGAGATGGACATTGCTATCTATACAGCCCAGCCTCAGTTTGCAGAGCTGACTTAGGTTGGACTCCAAACTAAAGCCAGAGCAAAGCCAGACTAAATGTTTCAGGCTTAAGAAAGTTTGGCATTTTCCTTTTCTGCCTGACTTTCCATTCCCCGTGTTTTGCTCACTTCCTGCATGCTCACAGGAAACTCACTTTGTCCTCATCCTCAGCATCCTCCCCATGGAGGAATGCTGAGATTTACGGGAGACCAAAAAGCAGCTAAGAGCTGGGTCCCGTTACGACACCAGTGCGAGTATACTTGGCATGTAGGTATGCTTTGCATTGTTCTGCCAGTGCCGCTGTTCAGGTAGCTCAAGCCAATCTTCCTCCTGCTGAGCCTACGCACCAGTGATGTGCTAAGGTGTAGTGTCCAAAGCCTCATTTGTAACCCTTGACCTCACAGGACTTCCTCCGAAATATTCCCTCCAAACTCCTGTCTGCTGAGCTCTATGAGAAGTGGATGCAAGCTCTGGAGAAGCCAAGCAAGCAGGAAAAAATTGAAGAACTGAAAGAGTAAGTTTTGCAATCAGGAAGTTTTGCAACCAGCAGTAATGTGATAGAGTGGCTGATAGAGGCCAGTGATGCCTCTCAAAATCGAAAGTCTCGTTTAAAAGATTGTCATTTATATCAGGTTGCTGTTGGTCCAAAGGGTTTGGTTTGGAGGGCTCTGGCAGCAGCACGTCCCAACGCAGGGATGTGGAGACCACCACTGCTTTTTGCTCTGTAGAAAGAGCAAATGTGGAGGCTCACTGGGAGCTCTTTGAAAGATGCACAGCACAACTGCAGGCTTTCATGTGTCTTTGGGAAGCCTTCAGTGACATCCACTGATGTTGTCTTCTCAAGGATACAGACTTGTAGCTCAAGATCCTCTAATTGACCACAAGCTTGGCTGCTGCTGGGGATTTCTGAATGACACTTCTGCTAAGCAGTGAAAAAAATCACACACATGCCTCTTTTGGGAGGAAGCATCATCTGTCTGGGTATAGTTGAGGCTTGCTCAAATAAAGAAGCAGCATGAATTGACATCACGTTTTGGTTTTGTGCATGCAGGGTGGCTGACAAACTGCCCAGACCAAACCTTGTCTTGCTCAAGTACTTGCTGTCCCTGCTCCACCACATCAGCCAAAATGCCAGGACAAACAGGATGGACTCCAGCAATCTGGCCATCTGCCTTGGCCCAAACATGCTGAGCCCAGAGACCGACAACAAGCTCCCGCTGGAAGTGCAGAAGGAGATGAATGACAAGGTGTGTTGAACTCACCAAGCAGTCAAACAGAGCCATCTGTAGGGATCCCACTACCACTGCAAAAGCTGAGTCAATCAGCACCCCTGTGTATCAGGGTGCCTGCAAAGTGGTGGGCAACGCTGCCCCTCATGCCTCCTCCAAGCAGAAGCAGCAGTTGCCCTGCACCTTGCCCACAGAGGGCTAGAGGCAGCCAGCAGACATTAACACTCATGGTCCCTCTGGACTGTGAGACGAAACTGTGGCTGGCAATGGTCCATCTGTGTCAGAGCAGACCAACATGCCTGCAGCACCAAGCCTCATCCCCCAGAGTGGACTCACCCTCTGATTTTAAGCTAGGATTTTGACAGAAACTGCCCCACTCTGTGCTGCTCTTCACACACAGAGAGCAGGCGGGAGCAGGAGAGTGTTCCATGTGTTTTCAGACCTTCGGACTGAAATAAGCTGCTTTCTGCGTGCAGGTGACAGTGTTGGTGGAGTTCCTCATAAACAACTGCTCAGAGATATTTGGAGAGGATATTGTCTTCCCTGTTTGTGCCTTGGCTGAGGAGTCACCAGAGCACACTGACAGCTCCACAGGTATGAGAACAAACTCCAGACATTGCAGACTGGTGCTGCTGGGCCAAATTCTTTAATCTGATGTAGTAATATATCTGTGGAAACAGAGAGAGCTGTAAAGGGCTCAAAACTCTCTCTCCCTTTCCTTCTTAGTAGGTCAGTGAAAACTAACAGGTGCTTTCTCTCCACAGAACACCTATGTGCTGCTCACCAGAATGACTCTGCCTATGACAGCCCAGATCCTGAAGCTGAAGGCAGCCCCTGCACCTCTCAGATGGAGCAGCCCAAAGGGAGAAGCACTAGTGTGAGCAGCAGATATCCAACACACATCTCTGCCCCTTCATTGACTAACTTCAGAAATGACATCAGCAAGATGGACAGGAGGTACTCAGAGCCAGACCTGCCCTTCCAGGACATCCTTGAAGGCAAAATAAAGAAAGAGAAGCTAAATAAAAGTGAGGACAATTTTCCAGTTGGGCAGAAACAGCTAGTGTTGGAGGCACTGGAGAAGCAGCTTGCAATCTTACCTTCACAATTATCAACCGACTCTCTACCTAAAACATCCTCCAGTTGCTCCCTGGAGAGCTCTGATGGCTCAGTCTTCACCAGCTCACCGGTTGTTTCACCCTCTAGTCCTAAAAAACCCTTTTTTAACAGACCCCAGTCCTTTTCCACTAAAACCACCGAAGACTGCAGTACTCACAGCAGAGAGATCAGAAAGCATTCCATGTCATTCTCTTTTGCAACCCGCAGGAAAACACTACTAAAAACACAGAGCTGGGGCCCTGGCAAAAACATCACTTTTCAGAGAGACAGTTTCGTGAAGAAATCAGATCAATTCTCCTGCAGAGTTGTCCAGGAAAACAGCCTTGACAATGACAAACCACTGCCTGCGGCGTATCAGCAAAGGTCCCGTTTCAGGTCAGCTGATGAGGTGTTCAGAGAGATAGATGAGAGGAAGCCTGGAAGACCACCTTCTTATGAAGAAGCTACTAAAAACTGCCTGGGCACCCGAGTTCCCTTCCACAGCCTCACAGTTCAAACCATGAGATCAAAGGTGTCAAACCAGAACGCTTTGCTGCCCCATTCCTGCAGCAGCTGTGCACAGGACACAGGACATCCAGCTCTAACTGCTCTACCCAGGGGCAAAGTTTATGCAAGTCTGCAGGATTCAGACATAGAAGCGGAAACCCTCAGTGTCACTGTGGGAATAAACTCCCGTGTGAGTTTACCAGTGACCCCAGGAGTCTACAGACTGAGAGCCATGTCTGAATCTTATCCAAAGAAGAAACATGAGTATGTGGCACACAGGTGCAGCCAGCCAGTTTTTGAGGTAGAACAGATCCAGTATGCTAAGGAATCCTATGTTTAAAAACCTATTGCTCCTCTTTGCACTGTGCAAAGTCAATTATCCTAAAAGTAGACCTCTTGTATGTCTTTTGTAAGGTTTCACTTTCAGGACACCAAGAATAAGCTAGCTCTGCATGAACTTTTTTTCCCCTGAGGCTCTTCTGAGGTGTTTACCACATCAGGTGGTGGTGGTAAGACCCATGTATTATTATGTAAAAATGTAAGTGAATTTGCTGTGTATATCCTGTTGTGTGGGAAACTAGTCCGTAGTTGATAAACAGTGTTGTGTTTGTATCCTTGAAAGGACAATTAAAAGGTTGGTAGGTCCAAAATCTGTCCCACCTTCCTTTTCTTTTCTGTATGGTCACAGGCTCTGTGGCCTTTGTCCTGTGTGTGTGCCAGGCTGATGCAATGCTTTGCTGATTTTCTGCATTAATAAGTGGGCTGGCAGTTATCCTAATGGGACAAGAACTGCTTTGTCATCAAGGCCACTGCAGCACTCTTCCATAGATGCCTTGTATCTGCTGCCATTCCCTCTTCCTGTTTGCTGGTGATGAGAAGGATCTGACCATAACCAGCACTACTGCTGTATACCTGGGCTTAGAGCCACCAGAGCCCTGCAAGGTCATTATGGGATTGCATCAAGCAAACTACATGTTGACTGAGGTGCTCTTAGTCTAAATCATCTGAAACTGAGCAGGCTAAGCAGAGAGTAAGTATATCTTCAGGTTTGCTTTCACGAAGGGGAAAAACCACCCATCAACAGAAACATCTATAGGAAAACATTCTGGATCCCAGCTTTAAGTAAAGCTATTGCTCATTTAAAATGAAACTAAAAATAAGACGAAAAAGGGAAATACCAGGCAATGTCCTCATGCCCGTGTAAAAATGACTGGAAGTGCAATGTGTCTTTACATGTAGGAACTTGTGTGGGTTAGCACTTACCTCCCCCTCTATGGCTCAGCGCAGCCTTGGACCAGAAGCAGGGAGAAGTTTTTTATTCCTGTGTAACTTCACTACAGTAAAACATTTTTCTGCCTGAGTGCTTAACTGTCCATTGTCTGTCTTTCAAACATCCAGGCCCTACACATCCTGTTCCTACTCCTGTGCTCTCCTGCAGGCACTGCGGGTCTGCTAGAATGACATGGCATATCTTCTTGGTGGTGCTCAGGACAAGGGGGGCAATGGGCACAAACTGGAACACAAACATGAGGAAAAGCCATTTCAAAGTGAATCATGATCTAGATGTCAGATGTTTAGGTTTACTTGGTTGGTTTTAGATTGGACTGGATGATCTTTAAGATCTTTTCCAGCCTCATCATTACTGTGAGACTGTGGAACAGAACAGGCTGCGGAGTCTCCTTCTGTGAAGACATTCAGACACAGACAGGGACACAGATCATTACAGGATGGAAGGGGCCTCTAGAGGTCATCAAGTCCAAACCCCCTGCTTGAGTAGGACCATAGAGTCTAGAACAGGTTACATAGGAATGCATCCAGATGGGCCGTGAAAATCTCCAGAGATGATGACTCCACAACCTCCCTGGGGAGCCCATTCCAGTGTTCTGTAACCCTTACAGTAAAGAAGATTTTTCTCATGTTGAGATGGAACTTTCTGTGCTCTAGGTTACACGCATTGCCTCTTATCCTATCATAGGGTGCAAGTGAAAAGAGATTCTTTTTCTTCTTGACACCCAGCCCTCGTGTTTATATACAGTAATTACATACCCTCATACTCGATTCCTCTTCAGACTAAAAAGCCCCAGGCCTCTCAGTCTTTCCTCATAAGGTAGGTACTCCAGTCCCTTAATCATCCTCATGGCCCTCCACTAGGTTCTCTCTAGAGGTCTGTGTCTCTCTTGAACTGGGGAGCCCAGAACTGGACACAATACTCCAGGAGTGGTCTCACTAGAGCAGAGTACAAGTGGAGGAGAACTTCCCTTGATCTACTGGTCATGCTCTTCTTGATACACCCCAGGATACCATTGGCCTTCTTAGCCACAAGAGCACATTGCTGTTCCATGGATAACTTGTCTACCAGGACTCCAAGGTCCTTCTCCATGGATTTGCTCTCCAGCATAACTTTTTCTAATCTATGCTGGTGCATCTCATTACTCCTTCCCAAGTGAAGGACTCTGCACTTGTTCTTGTTGAACATCACTAGGTTACATTTTGCCCAACTCTCCAGTCAGTCCAAATCTTCCTGAATGGCCACAACCTTCAGGTGTATCAGTCAAACCTCACAGTTTGGTATTATTAGCAAACTTGCTGAGAAGATACTCTGTCCCATCATTGACAAAGATATTGAACAGGCCTGGACCCAGCACTGATCCCTGGGAGACACGACTAGAGTCAGGATCACAGAATTATTGAGGCTGGAAAAGACTTTCAAGATCATCAAAACCAGCCCATGACCTAACATCACCACATCAGTTTGCAGTTTGAAAATTATGGCATTCTCAAGTGCTAATTTTGGTGCTTTTACACCAAAAAAAGAATTTTATTTTGATAAGCTAGATATAGCTTTCCCAGCAGACCCCTGGTCAGTGTTCTGACACCACANGACCCCTGGTCAGTGTTCTGACCCCACAGGTGATTGGTGATCAGAGTCTATAAAAGAGAGCAGACTTCCTGTTTTCTCACCTTCTTCTCTGGTACATCTTGTAAGACAGAGAGTTCCTCTGCAAGAGAGCTTCCCATGCTGTCCCCCACCCAGAGCAGGGCAGGACAAGCAAAGGGTCTCTTGGGCTACCTGCCAGTGAAGGGTGGAACACAGAACCTAACCTGGCTGCAGCTCTATGGCCCTCTTTTGTCTGAGAGGTCAAATGCAGAAAGCCAGCACCAGCTCATCTGGTTCCTGGCAGCGGGCCAAAGAGAGGGGCAGCTCCTACACACTCCTCTCAGCTGGATCGCTTTTGAAGATGCCAGACAGTGGGGAGCTCTTAACTCTCTCCCTCCTCAGACCTTTAACCACAGGAGAGAAGAAAAGAGACAAAAAGGCCCTGTAGAAGCCCTGAAGCAGGCCTATTTACCACAACAGGCATTGCCCCTTGTGACCAGCATCATGTTGCCTCTGTCCCCAACAAGGTGCTCTGTTTGCCTTGTACATGCTGCTTGATGGCACTCAGGATGATCTGCTCCATAGTAAATGTAGTATTTTCTAATGCTGCCAGATTAGTTTGTAACTAAATGCATGTTTAAAACAGTAGCTGGAGAATGTGGGCATTGATCCCACTACCTCTCGCATGCTAAGCGAGCGCTCTACCATTTGAGCTAATTCCCCACTGCATTGCCAGTTTCGGGCTAGGTTTGGCACTATTGATTATCACTTCCTGAGCTCTATCATGTATTCATTTCTTAATCTGTGTCACGGTCTGTTCTTCTATCCCACACTTCCTAAGCTTGCTCACAAAGATGTTATGGGGGGACTGTGCCAAAAGCCTTTCTAAGGTCAAGGTAGACTACATCCATTGGTCTCCCTGGATCTACTCATCCAGTCACAACATCATAGAAGGCTATCAGATCAGTCAAGCATGATTTCCCCTTGGTAAATCCATGCTGACTAGTCCTGATTACCTCCTTCTCTTCCATGTGCCTAATTTATGTGTTCAACTGGAGAGACTTTGAGATCTGCTGAAGATTAATGAAGACTTTTCTGACTGCTGTGATTTGAGAGAAAGAAGCTACAATGAAGATAATAATGAATTACACTTTGTATGTTAAACTCAGTGACTGTAAAGAGTCTGTAAGAGTATGCGACGAAACTGTATGTCTGTATCTATGTCTTGGGGTGTTGGTTTCTCCTGGTTTATGTGTGGTGGGGGTAGGAAGTGAATTTAAAATGTCTTGAGGCCTTTCTTCTAAGTTGTTAATTGCCTGCATTCGTAAGTGGTTTAGTTAAACCTGCCCTTTGTGTCTGACTCTTTAGATGGGAGTTCTTGGTTGAAATATGTTTGGGGTCTCTGACCCACAACATTGGTGGTGAGCCAAGTGAGGTGCATAGGGATCCAGGTAAGGACCCCAACAGTGCTATAGCCACTACATCAGGAAAACAACTTACACTGACATACAACAGCAGTCATCAGTGAGGTGGAAAAGAATATGAAATGAGATGTAAGTTAAGCAGATTAGAAAATGACTTACCATCATCTCAGATATGATGTTTTCCAGGTGTAGGTGTTCACAGGACACAGAGAAAGAAGGAGAAACTGTGTGAGAAGGACCATACCGGCATGCTTGAGCTAGAGCAAATGCCACCTCAGGCCCTCAGGCAATGGCACTTTGCTTGCAAGCAAGCTGAGCGAGTGGGTTCTGCTGGAAGGTGCAAAAGGCATTTGCTATTTTCTGGAATTGTACCTCCTGCATACAGAACCACAGAACAGTTAAGGCTTGGCTTCCTCCTATGCAAGCCCCCTGCTCCATCAGGGTCTGCTAAAGCATGTGGCCCAGGAGACCATGTCAGATGGCTTTTGGATATTTCCACAGATGGAGGTTCTGCAACACCTCTGGACAAGCTGTTAATGTGTTTGACCACCCTCACAGTGAAAAGGTGTCTCCTTGCATTCAGATGGAGTTTCCATGTGCTGTAATTGGTGACAGTTGCCTCCTGTTGTTTGTTGAAGGGGACTGACAGCTTTCTTTTCTAAAAACACAAGATCTTGTTCTGATGGCAGAAGATGAAGATATAATCCTCATGCAGTGGAAAGGCTTGAAAACCACAGAACAGAAAACATGAACTTCAGAACGTTCTCAAACAACAATACAACTACTTCTTTGGCAAGTGACTCATTCTTTTTGACTGCAACAGGAGAAAGGGTCCCAAGAAGAGGAATTGCTCACGTTTCCTGTACTGTTACCACACCAAGTGCCCAGGGGGAGTGAGGACAGTCACTTCACCAAAGATAAGGAGAGTCTCTCTTTGGATCCAAGTGTTCTAAGCAGACATAACAATCACACTCAGGAAGTTTAGCTGGGCTGACATATTTAACATGAAAAGGCAGAAAAAGCTGCCTTTGACTCTGTTACACAGAAAGATCAAATACATGTTTACAGCTGGGTCATCTGGTGATGGATTCTGGCACGAGAGTTGAATGATAACAGTAAGCCTCCCATTCTCCACAGGTTACTCCATCATTAGTGTTGTATCACTTGCTTCACAAATGAAGTATCATTAGACACTTTAAACATGCAAGGCACAAAG
The DNA here is from genome assembly GCA_013397515.1 of Upupa epops. NCBI lineage: Eukaryota > Metazoa > Chordata > Aves > Bucerotiformes > Upupidae > Upupa > Upupa epops. The sequence continues at coordinate 107,640 of VZRI01004991.1, read as the reverse complement.
GAGCAGAAAATGGAAAAAAGCAATTATTAAAGTAGAAAATCCAAGCTATTGCCTTCTAAGGCAGTGCTGGAATTGAGGCTGTTGGTGCAGCCTGAATTGAGTCCCTCTGGTTTCATCCTGCTCTTGTTTCAATCACATGATGCACTGTTTGTCCACAGGAAGCATCTACTCTAGAGAGGAACCAAAGCAGTGCAGCAAAGGACAATATTCTCCTTCTGGCACACCTGGGCTTTGGACACCCATGTCTTACCTAAGGAATTCACTGGCTTTGATACTAGGAATATTTCTGGTAACTTGCTCACATTCCCTGCGAAAGGTATTGTCAGTACAGTGGTATTTTTCTGCCTCTACAATTAAGGTCTTGAAGAAGAGGCTTTCTAACCTGATTGTTCTCAAAGTTATCTGAAGGGCATCACTTTCTAGGAACTTGAAAACTAAAGAGATCATGAATACTTCTGACCTCAGGAAGAACAACTGCCGGCCACTTAGCAATCCACAAGATAGCTGTTATCACCATGGTCACTTCCTGTAGTATCTGCCACAACATAGCCCAAGCAAGCTCTTCAGTGGGCATAACTACAGAACAGAACTGCTGCTCTACATAAGACCTTTCTTCTGTTTTCTTCCCATGATTGCTATATGTATATCCCAAGCATACCCTCAAATCCATCCTCTCCCTTTCTCAGGGAAAGAGGTTATTTTTAAGTGTTGTTAATGCAGCCCTACATTTCTGTTCAATGTAAGTCATGTCTGTGAAAACGGGTGCATGAACCATTTCACCCACCTACCAAGACAAGTTCAAGACAGTAGATCGCCAGGGCTCTGCAGGCTCAGAAGGCACCAAGAGCCGTGTGGAGGAAGCATAGGAAGTGCTCTTTTTTTGGTGCACCTTCCCTCTGCAAGGCAAATCTGCCTGTCTCAGGTGGAAAGCAGCAAAGAAACATTCACCAAGTTAACTTTAATTTGGTGTTAACCAAATTCACTTTTAAGTTGGCTTGGTTGGCTCTCCAATGCAGCAAGCATTTTGTGTCCATAACTGACCATGTCCAGCTGCAGGATTCAGTGACTAAACCATGCTGCTACTCTGCTAGTGCCGGTCAGGCAGCAGTTACTGTGGCTATTGTGTGTCTCCGCAAGGACAATTTCTGACTACAGGAAGAGGAAACCCACCTTGGTTAGGTGCTGCGGTAACATTTTTCTCTGAATTTTGTTAGCAGTCAGTCCTTATCACATGTGTCATCAGAACAGAGTGAAAACTTCATAGAAACTTCTGGAGATTACAAATTCAAAAGAGGAAGCAACTTTTGAAATAAAAATTCTGACAGTAATAGAAAAATGCATGGGAAATGGCAGCTACTCTTGGAGCAGTGATAGAATCCTCATACGGACATCTGACTCTCAGAGCCAACTGCAAATCTCTGTGGATGCTGAGGGAACAACTGGGTTTTTTCTGCCTCTCTGTTACTCAGAAATGCTACTCTTCAGTTTATTTCTACAGAATGCATTGCTGTTATTGTTTTAGACAGACTTTTCCCTTTGTTGTGATATAATATACACACCAATTTATTGAATTAAATTGATTTAGTGAATTTAGATCTCACTTCTAAGTGAAGACCATTCCAAATATTTCACGTTCTTCTACGAAAGGAAACCACAGACTATTTTCTGTTTCAAATCTGAGGTGCCAGCAAGTAAGTCTGAACAACTGGTTGGTTCCAAATCCCAAACAGGGTTGGCTGTTGATCTCTGCTTCCTCTGCTGTGTAATAGTAAGAAGAGGTTCCTGTGAAGGGTTTCACACTTCCAATACATGCTTTTTAGTCAATTAGCTATTTACAGAACGGATCCAACGGCTGTTCAAAACTCTTCCTTCCTACAACCCACAAACCTCCTACCAACTTCCTTGACAGATGCTACAGTCCAAATTCAAACCCTGTGCCTTCAGTATTTCACAGGCCAAGCTGAAAATTATAAAAAAGTATTTTTACAAAATGTTACGGCCAAACCCAAGCATATTCCAAAGACAGATGACCAAAGATGCTCTTATAATAAAAATTAGAGATTCATCTGCTTTTACCACATGCTGGCTGCACAGTCCTGGGCTGTGCAATTCAACCTCATGACACACAGGGCATAGCCATGTTGATTTCCTCCCAAGCACTGAAGGAAAGACTCTTGTACTCACCTTCTCCCCACCTCCTCCAGGTGGGAATTCCCTCTCTCTATCATAAAGCTGGGACTTCACACAGCAAGCACAGTTTGACCTGGAATTCACCAGGTCACCAGGACAACTGGTCACAGGGTGAGAACATAACCACAGTACCATTCAACAACTGCACTGGGGCTACAGAGGAGGGGCAACAGAAGCAGATCAGTTTTGATTCTTACTCTGTAAGTATGGAGCAACTAACAATGGTCCTCAACACAGGGAGATGGAAAATAAGCCCAAGCTTCCTGGGGCAAAAGGAAGAAACTGCAAAAAACCTGCTGAAGAGAACAGACGTAAGAAGGGGCTGGAAAGGGTATAGCAACACATAGTCTATTTGAGCTTAAACAGGAATGCCACCAACAGTTGATTATTCTCATTAGGCAGTTTAATGAGTGATAGCTTAAAACTAAATGTGCACTGCTCCACCCTCTAAGGTTCTTTTTCACCCCTTCCTAATTCTTTCCAGTCATTGGCTCTAAAGTTCCACAGTGGTGCAGGGCAAGATGCAAACCAGGAAAGCAGGCTTGTCACACTGGAAAACAACACTTGTGGGACATGGAAGAAAGGAAACAGGGAAAACAATACTGACAGCCAGAGGTGAAGTGCTACAGGACACTGAGATTGTTAATTTTGGCTGGAAATAATGAATGATAATACCTGTTTTTTGACTAGTACTCAGCCCCACAAGCTCAGGACTGGGGTCAAAGGTATGCTGTGCTGCTACAGAGAAAACAAAGTTTGATAATTTTCATTTGAAAACATGAATGATAGGATCTGCATTTCTTTCTCTTCATAATTACATATCAAGATTAACAACCCTACTTAAAAAAATATTGATGTCACCTTAGGGATTCAAGTTTAGCTCACATATTTATTTATTTTTCTTTCTCTTATCTGTCAAGACTCTCAGGCAGGCAACCATAACCTCTTGGACAGGCATACAGTTCTTTTAAACTAAGTATCTAACTATTAGTCCAGACCTATATGTAGGCAATGTCTGAATATCATGGATCATAGAATCATTAGGGATCAGAAGGGACCTTGAAAGATAGTCTAGTCCAATCCCCCTGCCACAGCAGGATCACCTAGACCAAGCTGCACAGGAACAAGTCCAGGAGGGTCTTGAACGTCCCCAGACAAGGAGACCTACACATCCCCTCTGGGCAGCCTGCTCCAATGCTCCATTACCCTCACTGGCTAAGTCCCTTCTGATATTGATATGGAACCTCCTCTGTTCCAGCTCACACCCATTGCCCCTTGTCCTCTCACCAGATGACCTTGAGAAGAGCCTGGCTCCATCCTCCGGACACTCACACCTACATATTTATAGACAGTAATGAGGTCACCCCTCAGTCTCCTCTTCTCCAAGTTAAAGAGATCCAGCTGCCTCAGCCCTTCCTCATAAGGGAGGTGTTCTACCTCCTTCATCATCTTTGTTGCTCCATGCTGGACACCCTCCAGCAGCTCTGTGTCCTTCTTGAACTGAGGGGCCCAGAACTGGGCACAGTACTCCAGATGTGGTCTAACTAATGCAGAGTAGAGGGGGAGAAGAACCTCTCTCTATCTGCTAACCACCCCCCTTCTGATCCCCCCAGGATGCTGTTGGCCCTCTTGGCCACAAGAGCACATTGCTGGCTCATAGTCATCCTGCTGTCCACTAGGACCCCCAGGTCACTTTCTCCTACACTGCTCTCCAGCAGGTCAGTCCCCAACCTATACTCATACCTGGGGTTGTTCTTGCCGTATTGAATCTAACAGTTACAAACAGCAACAAAGAACCATCTTTGGCTGGCAGACAGCAGTCATGCCATACTGCTGCAGTAATGACAGTTCTCTTTGGTAATGTCACTGCCGCAAGTTAATTGTATTAATTGCTCTTCAACAACATTGCAGGAAATGGAACATATGCCCCTCACTGGGCACTGCAGTTCTTTCATCTGTGCTGATTTTCATATTTGCACCGATGTCTCTCCATGGGTTTTGTATTTTGGTCAGAAGTCCCAGGGCATTGATTAGCAGAAGTGTCATGATTTGGGGGATTTTCAAGATGACTCCAAGCATTTCCACCCATGCTGATTTTCAAATGCTAACAGCAGAAGGAAGGCCCTGACAAATCTGCCCCTGCTTAGGCTTATACTAGAGACCTCTAGAGCCCCTTTCAACCTAGATTGCTCTGTGATTCTGTGATGCCTACTTAAAGGCAAAGGTATTTTGGCTTCAAGTTCTATCAGTTTATCTGCAGGCCCTGAGGGATAAGAAATGAAGCTTAAAATTATTTCTCAGGACCACAGAGAAAAAAATCTAAACCATATTTCAGAAAAAAAACCCTGTAATTTAAAAGTACCCAGAGTCCTCTCCAAACAGAAGGTGATGCTCTGGGAAGGCATCATGCCCTTCTTTGGTAACTAACCACTGTATACATCCAAAATGCATCCATAAACCTTCTTCCTTTCATAATGATAACATAGTGGAAACTGGGCACAGCTAGTCTGCTGAGCAGCATATTGTGTGACACACTGCAACATGAGGTCTCCCAAGCTAACTGTGTGCAAACTAGAGCCCCAGGAAGACACAGGCTTAGCACTGTAGGCCTCTTATATAGTATTTAAGATGTCATTCAGTTGTTGCAGAATGCATCCAGGTGCTGGAGGAAATAGTAGATGCATGTCTTTGGTTAGTAGATGCTGACACCTTCACTGTGAATAAAATTTTCACAGCTAGAAAGCCAAGGGCTATGCTGTAAGGATGCTACAATTCCAGGAAACCACCATAAAATTAACAAAGTTTGTGTCTCCAAGGCATTTTAAGAGACCCACAGCAAACCTGGGAGGAGATCAAGCCCTTGCTCCACAGCTTTTAAGTCAGCTGAAATCACTTTGAAATACCATTTGAAAAACCTCCTGCACCAAGGTCAGTTCTCCAGAGAGTATGTGAAACAGCCACTGTGACTGTAGGAGCTGGAGTGCAGCAATCTGATTATGATCAGTGTGGGTTGGGCTCCTGCTGCCGTTGGTCCTGTGATGATATGAAATGTTCCAGAACTCAGCGGGTATTTTTAGAAAAAAAAACCAAAACAAACCATAAAATGTGGGGGCAAGAGAGAAGAACTGAGTTTCTCCTGCAAGAGAATTAATGGGTTGAGACCAATTGTATGAGCTTCAACAAGACCAAGTGCCTTGTCCTGAACTTGGGTCACAACAACCAAACACAAAGCTACAGGCTTGTCGGAGAGTTGCTCCACAGAAAGAGACCTAACTGATAATTCGCTAAATCTAAGCCAGCAGTGTGCCCAGGTGGCCAAGAAGGCAAATGGCATCCTGGCTTATATAAGAAATAATGTGATCAGCAGGAATAAGGATGTGATTGGTTCTTTGTATTGAGTACTGGGGTCAGTTTTCTGTACCTCTGTATGAGATGCTGAGGGGCTGGAGCAGGTTCTAAGAAGGGCAACTAAGGTTGATGAAGGAGAACAGGAGTGGCTGAGGGAGCTGGGGCTATTCCCTCTGAAGAAAAGGAAGATAAAGGGAGCTGTAGACAGCAATCTCAAAGGCNAAGAAAAGGAAGATAAAGGGAGCTATTATTGCTGTCTACAGCTATCTCAAAGGAGGTTGTAGAGAGGTTAAGGCTACTCTTCTCCCAAGTAACAAGAGACAGGACAAGAGGAAACGGCCTGAAGTTGGACCAGGGGAAGTTCAGGTTGGCCATGAGGAAAAGCTTCTCCCTGGAAAGGGTCATCAGGCTTTGGAACAGGCTGCCCAGGGCGGGGGTTGAATCGCCATCCCTGGATGTGTTGAAAAGTCATGGACACCTGGAGCTTAGGGACAGGGTCCAGCGGTGGATTGGGACAGCCGGGTCAATGCCCGGATTCGGTGATCCTCGAAGTCTCTACCAGCCCGCATGATCCCAGCAGAGGGCGGTGACACCTCGCGGCTCGGCCCTTCACGCGTGCGCGGCGGCTCCCGCTGCCCTGGTGACCGTTGCCGTAGAGCGGCTGCGGTTTAAGTCCCGCACTCGACCGAGCCGCTGTCTGCCGGTCGTGGCTCCGCCATGCTCCCCTCACGCAAGCCTGAGGGGGCGGCTACCGCTGTCCTCTACAGCTACAGCAGCCTGCCCCGCGCCCTGCCCGCCCGTCCCCCGCACGCAGCGCTTGCGGGCGCTGCCGAAACGTGAGTGATCCCCCACGCCGGGGGTGGCGGGGCAGCCCCTCTGCCGGGGCAGGGGCTCCAGTTCGTGCCGTGACCGCGCTGCCTGTGCTCGACTTGCAGGGAGCATGGCCCGGTGCGCTACGCAAACCTCATGTTCGACCGGAGGGTGGTGCGGGGCATCACCTGCGGCCGCCATGGCACCCCGGCGGTACGTGCTGCGGGGGGGCTGGGGAGCGACAAGGGTTTGCGGTGAGGGGAGTGCTGTGCCTCCTTAACGGTGCTCCATCCCTGGTGGCGTTCAAAGCCAGGTCGGATGGGGCTCTGCTCAGCCTGGTCTGGTGAGAGATGTTGCTGCCCACGGCAGGGGATGGGACTGGGTGATGTCCAGGGACCCTCCCAGCCCGAACGGCTCTGTGATTTTTAACTACTGAAGCTGTAATTTTACTTAAAGTTACACAGGCGACTTTTCAGCTTTGACTGAGGTCCCCAAGAACCTCTGTAGGTCAGAATTTATTTTTCCCGTTAAGTACTTGATTCCCACACCCCTGCCCCTTGCCTCATCCCATTTCTTCATGTCCTGATGCTGAGCACAGACATCAGTGTCCTGATGCTGAGCACAAGTCTTCACTGCATGACCTGTCAGCATACCCAGGGTGTCCTCAGTGATAACAGCAGCTCTTGGGAGATCCAGTCTTGGGTAAACCTTGGCTTGTCCTACTGCAGAAGCAGATGTGAATGGTCCAGCTCCTTGCAAAAGTATTTAATTCATCCAGATACATTAGTAAATGCTTTGGTGGTACTTTATTTTCAGAGAATACTTGTAATTAGATTGATCAGCCTGTGTTTTTACACAGGGGAGATACCATTGTTGTTCAGTAGCTGTTTATTATTGTGAATTTTACATGTGTTCTCATTTGAGAAATTCATAACTGATGTTCCTTTTAATCCATGAACAGAGTACTAGAGTTAAAAGTTAGTTTGGACTTCTGCTTCTTCAGCAGAAAAGAACCTAAAATTACCTAGCAAACAATTCTGTTGATAATATGATCACTGGAGTTCAGTGCATTTGACCTTAAAGCTTTACCTAGAAACTTTCTTTGGTCTCCAAGAACTTTCCGTTTTAATATGCTTTATCTCATAAAGCTTTTTGTACAGTACCCACTTGCAAATAACAGCTACTTGTTCTCAGGGTGAGTGTGCCCCTGCAGACAGCTACCATAAATTTTTAGTTTCCTGCCCTACAGTATTCAGAGCTGGGATCCAGAACAATAAATCCAAAGTGCTAGGTTTCTAGCATTGAAAATCAAACGGCAGCCTTAAATTTTCTGTAGAGAGAAATCAATGTCCTTTTCAAGTACAAAGTGTGTGGTGTTTTGTGGCTTTATTTTACTTCTTCAATGCTGCTCAGGCTACCCAGCCCAGTCACCTTGAGATTCAGAGACAGAGAGAAGCGTGGAAAAGAGCGCTGGCTAGAAAGCGTGCGAAAGAGCAAATGCAGCCAAAGACACCTGAGCCTGTAGAAGGCAGAGAACACATTCATGTGCAGACAGGTAAGAAGCTGAATTATTTTAAAAATTCATCTGAAAACAATAACTTGCTGATTTATGTGCACTTACTAAATTGATGGTAGGATTGGTATAATCGGAGGTTCTCTAATCCTTTCTGTTATAACCCCTTGATTTTAGCTGTGTTTAATAAACTTGGCTAATCAGTGATGTTCCCCCAGAGAATGTGGCATCAGCCAGCTCATGGAGCAAGCTGATCTGGTTTAAGTTGTGGTGTTCCCACCAAAGCTGCTCTATCATTGTCCCTTCTTGGATGGCTAGGGGAGAGAAAAATGAGAGGCCAGCATGTCAAAGCAAGAACAGTTAATAAAGCAGAGCAAAAAATCAGCGGTAGCAGAGGCAAACAATAAAGATTATGTTCTACGTCCCATCAGCGGAAGGTGTTTAGCTGTGCTTTCAGGAAGAAGGACCCTGCGGTTGCTCTGGAGGACAGAACTCTAACTAAATTCCCCCTCTTCCTTCTTTCACTCTCTTTTTTTGTATCTGAGCTGGTATGGAATATCCCTTTGGTCAGTCTGGGTTAGCTGGCGTGGCCCAACCCTCAGCCTGCTGTTGGGAAGAGGTGGGGGGGAAAAATCCACCAGCCTCAGTGCTGTGTGAGCCCTGCTCAGCAGCAGCCAGAACAGTGGGGTGTTATCAACAGCCCTGCAGCTACCACCACAGACAGCTATGGGAGAGATGTCATGGGGAGGAGCAACCTAAACTCAGTACATAAGTTGAAATGTCTCTCTAAAACTTTATAGAATACATTTTCCTGGACAATTTGGATATAGTTTTGAGAGCCTGGAATGGGTTGCCCAGGGAGGTGGTTGGGGCCCCATCCCTGGAGGTGTTTAAGGCCAAGCTGGATGAGGCTCTGTCCAGCCTGATCTTGGGTGGGGTGTCCCTGCCCATGGCAGGGGAGTTGGAACTGGATGATCCTGTGGTCCCTTCCAACCCTGACTAATTCTGTGATTCTATAACTTCTTTCCAGTGAGGGTGACGGGGCATTTAGAGGGAGCTGCCTGGGGGGTTGGGAGTGGGGTCACCTTCTCTGGAGATGTTTGAAACCCGCCTGGACTTGGTCTGGGTGATCCTGCTGTGGCAGGGGGATTGGAGTAAATGATCTTTCGAGGTCCCTTCCGATCCCTGATCATTCTATGAATTTATACTGTGAGGTCATCAAAAATATTGAGAGTTAAATAAAAAGAATCCTGCTTTCAGCATTCGTTGTGCGTTTGTTTCTAGAGCTGTATTTGGAAGAGATAAGTGACCGAGTAATAGAGGTCGATACCGAGTGTCAGACAGATGCATTTTTGGACAGACCACCCACTCCTCTCTTCATACCAGCCAAAACAGGAAGAGATGTGGCCACACAAATAGAAGAAGGAGAGGTATGAAACAGTACAAAAACATACTTCTGATGCAGAATTGAGGTAGAGGCGGTAAGGAACTTATCCTTACAGAACATGGGAGGAAAAAACATCTCCAGTGTCTCCTTTGAGCTTATGTGAAAAAGGCAGATGCTTCTCCATGTGTACTGGTTCTACTGCTTTCATCAAATAGTATCATCTTAAGAAGTGCTTTCTTCCACCATAAAAGCCAGAGAAAGGGCTGGGACACAGGGACAGGGTCCCTGCGAGGGCTCTGCTTTTCCCTGGCAGCCCCTGCAGTCCTTGTGGTAAGGTCTTTGGTGTCTCATTCCAGCCCACCTATCTCTCAGCCCCCATTCATTCCTCTTGCTTTAGCTGACACTGATTCCTCCTCTGTACTTGTCAGCGTTACCTTCAGCATGAGGGCTTTATTCATCCTCTTTTTCCCCTTGACCCAAGGGACTAAGAGTGATTGAATCAAGGGGCATTTATCTCTGTATTCCCTGCTCACATACCCAGCTCTTTGACTTTGATGTTGAAGTCAAGCCAATTGTGGAAGTGCTCATTGGGAAAACGGTTGAGCAAGCTTTGCTGGAAGTAATGGAGGAAGAAGAGCTGGCCCAGCTGTGGGCACACCAGCGTGCCTTTGCAGAGCTGCGGAATGCAGAGCTTGCTGAAGTACAGCGCCTGGAAGAGCAGGACAGGCGATACAGGGAGGAGAAGGTAGGACTTAGTAGGAGTAGAATGAGCCTGTGTGAATGCTCTCAGGAAGGAGAAAACAAGTTCCAGTACTGGAAAAGAAGCTGTAAGATGGATGTGGTGAAAAGGGTACTGTCAAGTTTGATATTTCTGAAAGCAAAAATACCATGTATGTGCCATACAGCTGTACTCTGCCATTTGCTTTCACATGCCAGCGTCATGCTATTGTGTTTGTTTGCAGCAGTCATGCTCCAGTGACTCTCTGAATACTTGATCAAGAGACCCAACCCAACATCTTGCTTCGTGCAGCTCATTAAGTCTCTTCATTATAATAACTGCAAAGTTCACAGCCAGAGTGCTTGAAATTAAGAGACACCTCCTTGTTTTTAGCACCCAATGTGTGTACTACTGTGCACATACATAAACCTCTTAAGGTCTCAAAGTATTGAGTGACGTTAATACTATCTGGTAAACAGAAATAAACAGAAAAGGCAAGTCTTAATTATTCATATTAATCATCCTGCTGTAATTGGGTTTTTTTCATGTTTTTCTGGACCAGTTTGACTTTTCATGTTTTCTTAGCTCAAATAGGCATCAAATAGGATATGATATTGGAAAGATTAAAATCGATTAATAATTAAAAGATTAATAATTTCAGGAAATCGTGACTCAATCCCATTTCACTCAAACAATCAGTGTGATCTGCAATAGCAAAGCAGAGACATGAGATTAATGCATTAAAGCTAGCAGAGAAGGGTTTCATTTGGCCAAAAGCTGAAGCTTGCCAAAATCAGAAAAGGGGTCTCAAATGAATGTGTGTTCCTCTAGTTCTTGTTGAATTTAGTACTCTGTGGATTGAGTACAGGCTTGCTTTTGAGCGCTTTATCATATGAGGAGTTTTTGTGACACTCAGAGGCTGCAGATGCCAGGTAGAGACCCTAAGTATCTGTAGTTTTGATTTTATTTACTATTTAATACTCTCATGCTAGTCTAGATCAAAGGAGTTACTGCTATAACCTGAATGTTTGACGTGCACTATTGCCTTGACAGGAACGTCGCAAACTCCAGCACAAGCAACTGCTACAGAAACAGAAAGAGACCACAGAAAAGATTGCAGCTCAGGCGTTTGCTCAGCATTACTTGGCTGATCTTATCCCTGCGGTCTTCAACAATCTTCGTGAGAGTGGATTCTTTTATGATCCTGTAGAAAGAGGTTTGTAATTTTTTGTAGTTTACTACGTGATTTATATCAAGATCAAAGCAACCGTAAAACATGGCTTATTAATTTAGAGTGTCACAGGACTTCATTAATATTTGGGGCTGAACAGGCAGTTTCCAAACTCACGTGTTTAATGCAAACACACGTTACTGACGATCTGCACAAAGGAACAAAAGTCAAGAATAAACAAAAGCTGAGTGTGTGACAATGAGAAGAGCTGCTTTTGAACTGGAGAGGAATGAAAGGGTGGTTAGTTTTGCCAGAGCAGAGTTCCAAATTGAAGTAAATATATTCTGATAGGACAGGCAAAAAAATTATATGTCATTCTGAATCTCCTGTAATGATTATCACAGCAAAGGAGAAATTAGAATTAGGCCCTAAAAATGTTGTGGGTGTACATTAGTGACTTCCAAGCTCTTAGTCCATTTTTCCTGAGCTTCCTGGGTGTGCCCCAGGTCCCCAGTCCTGCACAGGTGCACAGATCACAGCTGGGAATAGTTATACCCCTCAGAATGAGTTACAGGGTGAATGCAGAAACCAAGTATATTCTGCAGACAGGGCAGGCCCTAAGATGACAGCAGACGACAAGCTTGATTTCAAAAATACGTGGGTAAGCAGGAGCTCATTAGTCAGAGGAACAAATGCTTTCAGCAGACCAAAAGCCTGACGTCTTTGGAAAGCAAGACAGGAAATGTTATTCTTCTGACTTACTCAGGGTATTTTCATCTCACTAGAACATCACTGTGTATCTCTCTGTGCTAGTCCTTCGTGGGTACCAGACCCCTTTAAAAAAATCACTGCAGTTGAGAGGATTCTGGTCTGGATCCATAGCAATGAGGAATCCCAGCAAGAGAGGCAGGAGATAAGAAACCAAACAATACACGAGAGATTTCACCCGGCTTTTGCAAAGCAAGCGTCCTTTGGCAAGGACATTCATCCTTAATGGTTTTAGCAAATGAAAAACAACCTGAAATCCTGTTGCTCATCCTTAATAAAAAGGCTTTTTTCTCTTCCTGCTAAATTCCTGCAGATATTGAGACAGAATTCCTACCGTGGCTGATGACAGAAGTGGAAGAAACACTAGAGAAGAAGGTTCTGGCAAGGACAATGCTCGACTGTGAGTTACCAAATCCTGAAACATAATCGGGGCTGCTTGATGCTCTTGATTGTTTTTTTCCCCAGTCAGATTTACAGAGTCCCTGTGGGTTAAGGTAGAAGGCGTCATCTTAGCAAGAACTCCTAAGTAACCCTGGCTCTGTCTTTTACTACATTAAAACATTTTTAATCGTGGAAAATACCAAATGCACCTCAGTAATAGAACGAGACTACAGCAGCAGGGCCGTTATTTCTTTTTCAAATATTCTTTCCTTTTTAGTGTTATTCCAGGTTTTTTTTCCCCTATTGAAGAAGCTTTAGTTCAGCAATATATAAAATAATCTCAAATTACAGAGTCCTTCTTTTATCCTCCATATTTATTGATGGTGGCTTTCTCTATTTCAGGCTTGATTCATGAAGTGGTTGAAAAACGCTTAGATGCATTTACCCTTAAACCTCTGCCTGCTCAGACAGAGGAACCTGTGGAAGAGCCCATGCCAGCACCTCCGATGGCTGCTGACACAGACGTTGCAGACCAACCAGTCCTAGAGAAGGAAGAGACTGACTACCCTGTTGCTGAGGAACAGCCTTCACATCCCATCACTTTCCAGTTAGAAGAATCAGAACAGGAAGGAACAGAGGATTTGGAAACTGAACAATAAGCAGGCATGTAAATGGATTGAGTGAGTGGAGGCGAGTGATTTAGAAAGACGATATAAATTCCTGTTTACAACTGTTGAGTCCTCACCATGTTGAAGGATGAACCTAAGCAACAGTATTAGGACATGTTTTCTGCACGCTGCCTTTGCTGATTTCAGGATGTAGTCCAGAGAGAGAGGTTACTAGAGCCATGAATAGCAGTGAAGTTCTATCCCCTTCTGCACAATCCAGCCAATGAAAAACCTGGGATGTTTTCAATTGAAAAATAATGCTGTCCTACACCCCATGGTATAAGGTCATGAGAAGAACGTTAAGAGCATCCTAATAACCTTTGCAAGTGCTTTGATTGTGTTCTTGGAGCAGAATTTCCTTGTTTTCCCTATTTTGAAAGGTAGGTGCTATAGCACTTGGATACATTTCTTCTCACTTGGGTTAGTTTCTCATTTCCTGACAAACTTGGATGAGCATCTCAGCAGGTAATAGAGCAAAGGGTATTGTTCCTGAAGCTCTTCCAGTTCAAACAGTCATCTGCTGCTGGGAATTTCTGCCAGTACAAGATCTTCCTCAGCTTCCCAGAGTACTGGTGAGGGACTGGAGCCTCATTAGTCCAGACTCAGTTATCTTCATTATTGTCCTTTATAGCTGGTTCACTGGCGATGGTCAGACACAAGGGCAGTCAGAACAAATGTATACTACTCCAGTCTGTGAGTGGGACATGAGGAGTGACACCTGAAGAGACAAGTACCTACTCTAAATCTCATAGCCTCAGAAGGGATATCCAGGCTGTTCACGAGACCGCTCGTGCATGTGGCTTCAAAGGCAGACCATGCCTTCCTTTCATCCTGACCTCAGATGTCCCGTGATAATCAGGGTAGCTGTGAATTAAATGGAAAAGCACCTTTGGAAAGTGTCAGACATTAACCTCTCTGTAGGGATCTGAAAATCAGAAGTAATGAGATGTAATCACCAACAAATCCACTCAGGGGTTTGATGGAACAGAAATATGTTAAAACTGAGTGTGTGGAGGCACAGAGTACATACTGTAGACAGACATACCACTGGATGCTTTTCAAAGCTCAAATACTCCCCTGTAAAACAACTCTTCTGTCTCCTATGTTGACAGAATTTCAACAGACTGTACTTGTTTTTTCCTTTATGATTGATTCCTCAAAGCATCCAGAAAAATGTGTTAAGTTTGTTAAGGCAGTCAGTGCTCACTACATCTGCCTCTAAGAATAGTTTATTTTTATATACATGGCTGGAACTGAAGGTTTGATGCCTAAGCCAGAGTTTAATTTCAAAGTTAGTGGGAAGTTTATCTCAGTTTCAACAAGACTAAGATTTTACACTGCTTTTCTTCCCATGATGATGGAGACATCTGTCACAACTTCAGGTGCATCAGGTTAGTGACTTCAGGCTGATTTTATGTGGAGGAATTAAAAGGCTCTGTGACATGATTCAGCTCACTACTGGAACACTGTATGTCAGTTTTAAGTACTTTTCATTACTGAATGATTACTTTTCTGTGTATTTACAGGAGATTAAAGTAACTAGAAGTCTGCTGTGGATCATACCTAAAAGGATTCAAACAAATGCTGACTTGAACATTTGTGTTTGAACATTACAAGAGGAATAGATCACCTGGAATGTTTTCACTTTTGTCAAGACTGCTTTGTGTTTGGTTGCTAGAAAATCTAATTGCTGAATTATTTTTAACAGGTTGTGGTATTACTTTGCTTAAATTATTGTTTAAAAATGAATTGTATTCTCTGCATTTTTACTTCATTAGAATGAGTGGCATTGTGTATTGTGGTAGAGTTTTGCAGGGGTATACAGCCATGAAGTTTTATACTGCACTGGCAGTTTTTTGTCAGTAGCCCAGTATTTGAAGTCAGCCTCAGACACAGGCAGGGGGGCAGAGGAGGGTTCCACTCCACTCACATCCTATCAGTCACTGGAGAGAAACTATGAGCAACCGTAAAAAGAGTAAGAGGGATCTGGGGCAATGATGAAGCTGTTATATATTTGGGGTGATGCAGACAGCCCCCCAAGCAATGCGGCACAGGCCTTGCCCCTGGCAGCATGGGTGAGGACTGGCATGCAAGTGGTTGCAAGCAGCACAGCTCTCACATTACCTCCTGCCACCCTCCCTTCCTCATCCCCTTTCTCTTGTCTGTGCTCCCAGGGGGCAGGTGAGGTTGCAGGGTGGCCCGTTCTGCAACTCCTGGATGTGTGTTTGTGTACAAGGGGAAGGGAGGGAACGGAGGAAACATCACTGCAGGCACTAGAGGGCAGGACAGGCCACAGCAACCGTGCCACAGAGGCACTGATACCACACATCCTGCACTAGTGCCTCCCATCTGACTCCCCCACTCTCCTAACCCCAAAGACCTTGACCTTTCACAAAATCTCATGAAGTGGAAAGCCAGCACTTAGGGTCACCCTACACGCTCTGTGCTAAGATCATAGAAGGGTTTAGGTTGGAAGGGACTTATAAGGAATTTTCTAGTCACTCATGCAATGGGCAGGGGTGACTTTAACTAGACCAGTGAAACCCCTATCCAGCCCGATGCTCAACATTTCCATGGAGTAGGCAACCGCAGCTTCTCAGAGCACTGTGGCGTTCAGGGCTTTCTAACTGCAGCTGCTGAGTTTTCGGATGCCATGGAAAAGTTCAGAGAGTTCAGCAGAGCTGTTTTAGCCTGTCCTTCCAGCGAGCTTGGAGGGAAAACACATTTCCTTGCCTCTATTCAAACATCTTTTCAGATGACATGCAACCTGATAAACAGTTTAAGAGATCTGTGTGCTGAATGCAGGCTTCTGCAGACTCTCTCCCTGAACCATGAGAGAAGAGACACAACGTTTATTTTGACACTGAATTGTGTCAGGGACTGCTTGGACCACGGGAGAGCTGAGCTGGTACCTTTTCCAGCCATGCCCAGGCTATGTCCCTCACTTATCTTTCAGCAATCGGGACATGACAGCCTGTCGGTAGCAGCCTCAGGCAGCAGCGCCTGTGCACAGAGCCTTCCTGTCGTTGTGTGTATTATCAGACACCGCAACGCTGGTTATGGAGAAGCTGGAAGCACCTCCGTAAGGACGACGTGCAAGGAGCAGCAGTCACAAGCGATGTCAGGGGCGATGCCCATTGCCGGTGTGACCCCTCCAGCCTCCCGGCCTGCAAATCTGCCACAAAACCCCGAGGTAATGGAATGAACCCGGTCCATGCATAGCTGATCCTTCACGCCGTGAACCCGGAGATACCGAATAGCGCTGGCGAGGGTGCGGGCACAGCGGTCACGTACGCTCTTGCCGCTAGCAACCAGCTTCCAGGTAGTAGCTGGGGGCACCCGCGGTGCTGCACTCGGTCCGCTCGCACCCACCGAGCGGCGGGGAGGAGACGGGACGGGAC